>JAVQJF010030375.1:0-14432 GCA_036023855.1 Gadopsis marmoratus | reverse complement strand
CCCGGGAAGAGCTAGAAAGCGTTGCAGGGGAAAGGGACGTGTGGATAACCCTGCTTAGCCTGTTGCCTCCGCGACCCGGCCCCGGATAAGCGGTGGAAAATGGATGGATGGATGGAAATGAAAATGAAGTCTGTTATTATGAAAATAAGAAGGATGAAATAACATTTTACATTAATGAACTGAATTCATTTATTAAATGACACTGAACAAATGAAATATCCAAATAACAAAAATGTTTTAGACGGTGTAGTTTTTGGTGTCTGGTCAGAATCTCGCTGGAAAGCGAGATTCCTACAGTTGCAACACACCGTTTGTGGTTGACATTTTGATGTCGATTCTTTTTAGATGTATTTGAACAGAAGTAAAGACGTTTCTTCAAATGTCGCCGTGATTTTATGTCGATGCATCAAGACAAACACTGCCCCGAGGTCACCGAGCGGGGACATAGACTCGACTTTCACCTCTTGATAAGCTGTCAAGCCCTGAGCAAAACAAGTGAAGGGCTTTTTTTGGCAGGTTACAGCATTAGGGAGGCCTTTGTGGCTGGAGTCAACCATAATGAATTATAATTCCTCCTAGAATAAAATGACTCTGTTGACTTCTGGCTTCAAGCCTGGAAAGCTCTGCCATGCTACTTATAATGGCTTGATGTGGTTTACTATTCCAATTTTCGGCCTTGTTGTGTTTTAGTTTATTTAACGGGGCATCGTGTGTGGCAGGTCGGTCCGGCCCGAGCTCCGCTACTGTGGGGAACTATTCATTTTGGTGGAAGTAAGGGGTGTAATTGGACTTTTAAAGTACAAAGACATCGGGTTAATGTTTATCTCTGTGTCTGCTCCGAACGTGTAATCAGTGTCTGCAGGTCTGGCTTTCTTACGCAGCAGATGGTTGTATGGTTGCATATCTAATGCTGTTATTATGGACTCACCAGTCCTCACCACTACCTGCCTTTAGGTGATTCTCAATGATACATTTGCAACCACAGTACCCCTTTTTTAATCTATGCAGACTGTGTCCCAAAGCCTTTTCACTGCCCCTTCCATTCATACTCTAATAGCAAATAATTCAACGCCACAAAGGCTCCGACGTCTCAAGAGAAAGCGCCATTGAGTGAGAACCTCAACAGACTGACCGTTCTCATCAATCTCTGCTCACGTCTTTCACCGTGCGCCCGGATGAACAATACCACATAGACGCCCCCTGTCCTACGGCTCTTAGCAACCGAGCTCCATGAATATTCCCACTGAAAGCCTTAATGCTCGCTCAGTCGAGGACGTGGTTGGAGAGAACGGTGCCAGTCGAGGTGTTTAGGATTTGAGTGACATGCAATGCTTTGCTCTCCTCCGCCCCCCATCTTGCATTATAAACTGTGCGACTCTTATTTTTCCTGAAAATGAAGCCATTACGCTTTGAACACGCCGTCAAGTGTCAGCTGTCTCGGATCACAGGCGGTGGGGTTTAAAGATGCAGTAGTGTGTCAACGGGTATGTTGAAACCATCAACCGTAGCTTTATCCCTGTGGCTTACTTTTAAAGTGCTGTGGCAAGTAATGAGATTAACGTAGATGCTGCTGGATGTCAGAGATACAGCGTTTCAGGGCCGGGCGTAGGCGGGCGGGGTGAGAGCTGGCATTGCTTCTGTCCTGTGGATTCCACTTGAGCACAGTGACAATAAAGATGGAGACAGGAAATGCGTATGTATCCTCACGAGATCAACGCACCTGGAATGAGCTGTAACGCGGTAGGATCGCCCTGAGAATATTGTAGAAACAGTTGGACATTGTGGGAGAAGAGAAGAGTGAAGCTTAGCTTAGCATGACTGCAAACAGGGGTGAGAAGCTAGCCGCTCTGTCCACAAACGAAAAACAAACTCTAAAGCTACCTAATTAACACTTTATATCTTGTTTGTTTAATTAGTCCAAAGAAATGGACTTTACTTGAAATGAAGAATAAAAATGTTGTGAATATACATGTCAGGCTAGCTGTTTCCCCCAATTCCAGCCTTTGTGCTAAGCTACGCTAACCAGCTGCTGGCTCTAGCCTTCGACTGTACTCACTGCACACGGGAGCGCTATCAGCCATCTCATCTCAGCAAGAATGCTAATATTCATCAAGTTGCAGCTTGATTTCCTTTTTTAATGTTTTGATTTGGGGTTTTTTTTAAACATTTTTGTTGATGCACAATTTTCTCAACTTGAAAATCCCCTTTCAACTTTCCAACAGCATCCCAGCAGACGTCAGTTTAAAAGAATGTGGTCATCAGTACGAAGCTGAAGGCGTGTGGGTGTTGTTGCGTAACAGGTCTGTGATTTCTGTGGACTGTGTGCTACAGCGGAGGAGAGGCTGAGACACAGATGGCAGCCGCAGGAAAGTCTTTGTATGCTGGGATGGTCTAAAAGTGTCACTTTCACCTCTATGTTTCACTCCAGAAGTTAAAGGGAGTTTAAATCCTTCACTGTAGCTAATAGAGCTCTATGGGCCAGAGGGATTAGACAATAGGAAGCACAGCCAGAGCAACAAAAAGAAATGAGGGGGAGGAAGGCCTACCATCTGGAGGAAGAAGCAAACAGTCCACTGTTTGTTCGTGACGTGACGGACGTGTTTTGCAAGGCACACAGAGGAGAGGAATGGCTTCATTCAGCGTTCCGTATTCTTTTTTGTGCTCCAAAGAAAAGATGTAGAGCGGAGATTCAGAATCACCCATTAAAATGAACTTTGGCCGTCTTTCATGCAGACCGTCTCCACGTTTATTATCCTCTTGACTCCAGGTGTCTCGGCTTTTATAGTCCAGGGGATTTCTAGAGAGCACACCCAAGCACATGTGCCCTAAGTGAGCAAGTTTAAAACTCACTTTTTGTTTTATCAGCACGCCTGCAGACGTCTTCTCTGTATGCCTCTAACCCCTGGCCCTCTGTGGGCAGGCCCCAGGGGAGGCATAATCTCCCGGCCTTTTCATGCTCTCTGCGTGGTGCCTGAGAGCCGAGGGGAAAGAGGCTCTAGCAGGCCATTTATCAGCCTCGGCACAAGAGCTGCAGCATTGTGCGGAGCAGGTGCTGCCACGGCATTCCGACCCTTTAAGTAACGTGGAAAGGACACACTCGAGGGATGTCTGGGACCCGTGGACATTCTGCTGCTGTTGTTCTTGAGCAGCCTTCAGAAACTCACGTTGCCAAGGCTCATTTTCACGTTGAACCGCCGCCCTGCTCTCCCCGCTCTCTGGTTTGGAGGCTGACATCAGCTGAAATACATCACACACGAAATATCTTATAAACTAATGCCACCCAGCCTTGTTGAACTTCTTTCCCTGTATAGTTCCCCCTGCTTTTAACACCCCTGTTTGTTTGACCGTGGGGGTTTCTTTGCACTTAACCGCCCTCTGTAAATGTTACAGCCGTTGGTTTTTGGTTTAACTCCTCAGCTAGTGCCAAACAATAGTCACATCTCTCAAGCTGCTTTATTTGTATCCCAGAAACCGCCTCGTTGTGTGGGTGCGACCCAAGAGGACGTGATTAATAACTGTCAGCTATGTAAACATGACCCCTCGCCCGTCTCCGTCATGCCGCAGGGCACCGACAAGCGCTGAACTTGAAGGTGAAGCTCAGGTTTACGGCGTGCCCTCATCTTTAACCTCTGCAGAGGGATGAGACTGCCATTGACTGATGACACCTGAAAGAGGAAACTGCTCTTCGGGGAGTGGAGGAGGGGAAGCAGTGATGTGATGAACACAGGGAGGACTCTGGGTGTCCAGGCTGTAACAACAGCTGGACTGCCCCCCCCCACACACAGTCCAAGAGAACGACTTTACGCTTTTGCTAATAGGGCAGAACACAGGACCCTATTAGTTAGAAATGCCCTGACTCAGCACCATAGAGCTCTACTCCTGTGTGTGTTTGCCTATTTAACTGTACCTCCAGTGCATTTTCTCTGCTTACGAATGATAAGATGGATTGTTCCTCTGTTCACATGCAGTACAGAGAGGGAGCAATATACATTCTTGAATTTTCCTTGAATGAATATTCCATTCAGACTTTTGTGTTACTCTGACAGTCTAAGATCATTCCAGGTCTCAATTTAATTTTGGCTGCAGATGAGCCAAGAGGTGCCTTTGATACAGGAATCTGATGAAAGCTTGGGGAAAGGCCACATAGACAGTTCAGGAAATGTTAAACCGACATTCTATCTGCTCCACTTGTACGGTGAAAAGCTATGCCTGTTTCGAGTGTCCTGCTAAATCAGTACATCTAAATTCTGCCTCGATTCTCCAGCTGATTCATGGAAATCCTTGGCAAATGTAGTTTAGATTGTTTCCGTGTTCTGCATCTTCTAAATGGGTCAAAAGGTGAGCAGCACAAAATGCTAAATGTTGAAGCTGTAAAGCAGCACACGTAAGTGCAGTATTCACTCTCCTTTCAGCTTTGTTTTGGTTTCCACCAGCTGCTGAGAAATGTAGCTGCTAGACATTCGACTGTAGGAGAGACACTAACTGTGTGTGTCTGCTGTATGGTGCTGAGCAGGATGAGGTTTATCAGGGCCTTTTGTGTAAAACAGCTGCTGGGACTGATCCATACTTTAGATGTGCTAAAAGAGGCTGAAAAGCTTGCAGCAACATTAGCATTCATTTGAAACCGTGTTTAGGGCTGCAACTAACAATTATTTTCTTTATCGATTAATCTGCCTATTATTTTCTTGATTAAACGGTAATAATTTTATCAGTAAAATGTTAAAAAATAGCAAAAAAAGTCTTCAATTTGCTTGTTTAGTCTGACCAACAGTCCAAAGCCTGAAGACATTCAGTTTACTGTCATATATGACAAAGAGAATGTGCAAATTCTCACATTTCAGAAGCTGAAATCAGAGAAGATATGCTTGAAAAAAAACAATGGCCAAAATAGTTTCCGATTAATTGTCTGATCGACGTTTCTGTCACCTGGTGAAAGTGCAGTTTTCGCATTACTTTGCTTTGGTCCCTGCCGACTCCATGAGGGAAATGTCTTACAGCTAAAGACACTATCCAGAGGCTAACGTTGTCTGCTATTTGGTACTGTGCAGGTAGTAAACAGTGGGAATATCATTTTTCCATGTAAAAAGCTGCCTGCTGCTGCTGGACGCCTGGTTAATGAGAGCGGCGAGACTGAACTAAGTGTAAAAAGCTAATTTTAGGCTATAAACGAAATGCATCATACCACCGCTAAACTTCCAACATTGATTTGGCGTCCTTACCTCTGTTGTCTCATTTAGCTGCTTGTTAGCAAACGCCTTTTTTAAGACACGTAAAAGCTTCAAAATTCACATGTGCGGTATTTACTGACGTATTTTATGGTGCAGAACAAAACGTGAAAATCTCTTAAGCTTATACCTTATTTCAGAACCAAAAACATCGTTCAAGAAAGCCGCTGACTTCCAGATGAGGGAACCGGAACAGCTCATTTCCAGGTTTTAGGACTCATCCCTGCAGCGCTCTATTCTGTGTGGGTTCATCACGACTCCTCTCACATTATGTTGTTACGCTAAAAGTACTGATTTGTGCAGCTTGAAGTTGTTTCTACACACAAAATGTGAGGAATTTCCTCACTAGTTGTAGAAAATGTTAAGCCTTACGCTAATATTGCACTTCAAAGTCTGCAGTGTATTTTACTCTCTCTCTCTCTCTCCCTCGCTCTCTCGCTCACCAAAATCTGTATATGAATAAATATTTTCATTCTGGCAGGTCAAACCCAACAGTGCTGCTTTTGCAGTTGGTACGTTGGCGAGAGTTATGACGCCTGTCCGATGAAGCGCTGATCAAATTTTGACCACGTCTGCTGCATCCCACAGACCGACCGCTTTCCAGGGTGTCTGTCTGGACTTCTTTCAGGTGTCTTGTGTTCATCCAGCTGGAATTCCCATGTTCAGCACCATCGCCAAGCACACAAACACTCCTTAAACAGTATAAACCTCAAGCACAGTCAAAACCCAACGAGAACTAGTTTTCAAGCGGCAGGTCACTCTTTTTACTAGCCTCAAAAGTGAACTTGTTTGATGGAGTCCTTTTTTTTGCCTGTCACCACACAAAGCCATTTTTGTAACCTCTATGCAAGTCAAAAGGCCCAAGCCAGAAGCTACAGTCTTCACCGGACACCGGCTGCAGCCTCCCTCCGACCGCTGTCAATTAAAGTGCAATTAGTCACACCAAAGCTTGCATTTGAAAAAGCCTTCCACCAGTTCATTCCAGAGTCTGAGCATCTCCACGGCAACTGGCACAGTTACGTGTGTGTGTTCACGTCCATGTACCAGTTCCATGTTGGTCTGACTACAGCTGCTGGCCCTTGTGAACTAACTCCGTCGTTCCTCCACCCTGGCCCCCACTAACTTAAACATGACTCTCTGATTGATGGCCTGAAATCATGCTGCAATTACTGACCCTCAGTGAAGTCAGCCGTTTCTCCCCAGTTTTGCACAAAGAAGCCTTAAAGTAGTACACAGACGCAGAGAATAATGCTGCGTTACAGCATAGCCTGCCTCGTGCCAACAGGATATAAGCATGAGTGCGCCGTGGCTTTTTTTTCTTTCAGAGAGTCAGGCTGTTGAAAACCTTTTTCGAGATTTTCTCTCCCCCCCCTCGGCAAGAGATCATCATCTGGAAACACTTATTCTGTGATTTACGAAGGCCCCCTATCGGATTTCCCCAAACACAAAAGAGCAGACGGCAGGAGAAAACCTAGAAAATTCAAACCATTACAGAACGATTGATCCGCACAGAACTGCAGTCTCAGTCCGTTTTCAGGAATGTGTGAATGTGTCTTTGACGTAAGGGAAAACGTGACTTATAGGATAAAAGTGCTGCAGATGAAAGGATACACCTTCTTCATGCACTTAAAAAAACACAGTGCTCCCAAGTTTGTTCCATCCAGTGTCAGCAGTGTGAGAGCTACCTCCATTCTACCGTTGACCCACTTTACTGTAAAAATGCCTTAAAGATACAGTGTCTGGCTTCAATTACCCCACCCAGATTTGGCATGCTACATCACAGGCCTCTATAAAATTATCATGGCGGTTGTAGATGTGGCTTAATACACACTGCCTTGTGTTGCTTTATATGTTCTCTTTGATGTTGGCAATTGGTTTGGACTGAACTTTTCTCATCTGTGCAAATTTGAGGAGCAGTTTCAGCCCCTCGGTCAGTTTATGTGCAGAAGACATGCGACAGCAGAGACGAGCTGGGTCGTGCATTTGCGGAGAACATGCAGCCTAACAGCTACATTGAACTCACAGTGCTCTCTTTCAGGTCGGAGGTGCCAAAACTACAACTCCCAAGCAGCAGCACCAGGGCAGAGCAGCGGCTGAGTGTCGGCGGCAGGCCGGGCCAGAGATGTTGCTCAAACTCCCAACATGATCGCTGTTCCCCGACAGGGCGTGCTGTGACCACCCCAGATAAGAGTAAGACGTGTCTCGTGACAAGCACAGAATGCAGTGCACAAGGATGAGGAGAAGTAGTGGGAAATGAATGATAATGCTGATTACGTTAACGATGATGGTGCATTGCGGCGTCTAGTGGACGAGCAGCTGTTTCGCTCGGTGGAGGGCCAGGCTGCCTCTGATGAGGAAGAGGACAAGTGGACCGGGGACCAGCAGAGGCAGGTGGACGAGGTGAAGAGGATCTTGACCAGGCTGTCTGGCTGTGGGGAAAGGTACTGCACAGATTAGCAACCATCTCTGATGCCAGTGCATCATTGCTCACACATGATGATGCATCCCTCCCCTGAATGATCCTGTTTGACTGCTATCATATCTCTGAGACTGATAGACTCTCTGTCCTCTGGTGCGTGTTGTTGCTCAGGTGTGACGACAAGGCGTTCAAGAGGCTGATGTCTAATTTCGGCAGCTCGAGGAGTGAGGAGAGCTGCAGCGCTGTGCTGGAGCTCCTGGAGAGGGTGACCAGGCTGCATAAGCAGCTGGAGCTGAAGGAGAGCCAGGCAGAGATAGACATGGACCAGGTACAAGCCACCGCTGAGCTCCAGCACACCAGGGTGGGCTTCTGCAGTGTCCTCTGCCCTGGTCTGCTGAATCCATTTATATGAAACGGTTCTCTCCGGACAATCACCAGTCATTTTGCGGTTGTGTGTATGGTGTTAAACTAAATTAGAGAGGACCAGTGAAGGTTGTTATGAAAGTGGAGGGCTTCAAAGGCAAAACCACAGCTAGTGGCACGATCCTGCAGCTTCCACCTAACCAAACCAGCAGCAGTGGCACCAGATCCTCCCTGTGTGGGCGTGTTTGCAGCTGTTTCTCACTGGAGCTGACCACAGAAACACTCCCCCCACTTCCCGCATGACACTCACAAATATCATAAATTAAAGCTCTCTTGTTACAGTCGAGTAGTATTTTCACAGCACAGGAAGACAGGCAAGAAGGGGAACCGTGATGTAATGTGTTCCCAGGATGTCTCGGCACTCAGAGAGGAAAGGTTCAAACTAAACAAAGTCCTGCCTGTGAGGCTTTGTTTATGTGCAGGATGTGTGGGGCGAGACCCCTTGTCCTTCAGTTCGCTGTGACGTAAAGGTGCACAGCAGGGATTTCCAACATTTATTGGCAGGCAAACCTACAAGATGTGAGCTAAAAACTCCCGCTGACCTCAACGTTTTACATGCATTTACATTGGGTGTATTTCTACTGTATTAAGATGCGAAGCAGGCCTGCAGGGCGAGTGACATATCCAGCTGCTCTTGTAGCAACAAGCTGCTTAATCTGGGTTTGGTCTAGAATAAGGATGGCAGTATTCTACATTTTTCTTATTTGCAACTAATCCCATGAAAAGACCAAAACCAACAATGAACTGATCCTACTAACAAGTATTGTGTTTGTATCAAAGCCTGAAATATCTGCTTCTTCAGAGCCATAAAAAACTATTAAAAACACATCAGTGAGCTGCACTGTTGTTCCTTGATCACCGTGAACACACACTCACACTGTAGTGTCGACTCAGTCCCACACACACCGTGCTGCTGCCCCAAATACAGCAGCACCAAACGTGGATTCATCCGCTGCTGAAAATAGTCCCCACCAAATGCACGCTGTATTCTCGTTGGGGTAACTAGTGATATATAACATTACAGTGCTCGGCTGTTTCAGGAAATTATTAAATCTTTTAAAAAACTATATATATGTTTTTTTAAACATATATTTTAAAAATTTATATCTTCAGTAGGAACACGCGAGGGCCACAAGCGGGAAGTCGGGAAGTACTGAGAAACGGACAAACACATGGTTGGTTCTGGTGTTTTCATGGATTTTGTTGACAGTAAGAAAAATATGGAACAACATCAGTCTCACCCTTTAAAGTTGATTCATTGTTAACGTATATTAGTAAGTGTGCTGAGCATGTTTATTCTTTTTTTTTTTGGCTGTGCTGTGTTTTTAAAATTATTGTCCCACATAGAAAATGGAGGAGCTTTAAAAGATTGAATCGTTGAAAACAAGTTAAATGTCGGAGGTGTTCCAAGGAGCCACATCTGTTGGGGCACATCTTGTAGCCAAAAACAGTAAAGTGCATCGATTTCTTGTTGTTAGTATGTAGTATTGAATTATATATTACGAGGCCAGGTCAAAATGAAGCTATCCACTGGCTGTAGTTGTAGAGGTAAAGATGCTGATGTCATACGAGTCACTTACAGCTATTAAGGTCACATGACGCTGCGAGCCGAGCATTTCTATCACTCCACCAAACGAAGCTGCTGTCTTGTGTTTTGTGACCTTTTCAATCGAATGTTGGTTTCCAGAAATTAGATTAGTTCATAACAAAATGTTGTTTCCGTAAATTGTGACGTATTTGCTGGACCTGCCTCTATATGGCAGGCAGACGGACGGCCCTTTGTCCTGCCCGTGTGACGGGGTTGTGTTGTGTCGTCCAGGTGAAGGACGCTCTGTTGCAGGAGCTGCAGCAGAAGGCCGAGGAGACCGAGCTGCTTCAGGTGGAGCTGCAGATGCTGGAGACGGAGCGGGTTCGTCTGTCTCTGGTGGAGGAGAAACTTGTGGACATCCTGCAGCTCCTGCAGCAGCTCAGAGACCTGGTGAGTCACACTTCACCGGAACTGCAGAGGTCAACGCTGCTAAGAACCAAGCGTTTGGGCTGATATTATGTTGTTTCGATTTTTAGCACAGTAAAAACTCTTGTAAGCAGCAGTAAGACCATCGTGTAAACAGAATCGCAAAGTAATATAAATCTGTTTGAATATATGAATCCACGCAGGCTACGCTGGAATGACTTTCTCTGGTCAGACATGGCAAAGAAAAGCCAGCTGAAGGTTTTTCACCAGCTTTGTTCAAGGACAAACCTCCATGTGGACGTTCAATTACCGATACTTTGAAATTAAAAGTCCACTTTGACCAAACAGATGTTTGCTGCCACGGGACTAACGGCTGTTTGTCCATCCTCGTGTCATCCGGCCTTAACAGGGAGACTGATTCATTGATTTGACTCGTTGACCACGTGCGAGATCCTCTGTGGTTACAAGACTCAGCCTCCCCGTTAAAGCGCCCGTTCGTTGCCTGACAGCGTCTGAGCAGAGCTCTCTCTTGTTTCAGAACGTCTCGCGGAGGTCTCTCGGGAAAATCTTGCTCAGCACTTTGGAGTCTTGCAGCGACCCGCAGCACGGTCAGTGGAGCTCGCACACGGCCAGTAAAACCAATACAAGTCCTGTGAGGAATGTGATAATGAACATTTACGGTTACTCGGGGCAGCGAGTTGAATTAAATCCTTGTCGGGTCGTCTGTAACGCGACTCCTTCAGCGTCCACATCTGTTGTGTTCTTGCACAGGGAAAGCCCACATTCTGGAGGTGCTCAACGCTCTCTACCACGAGCTGGCTGCCTGCGAGGTTCTGTCTACCGGTGGGCCTTTGGAGCGAACGCAGAGTCAGCAGTCTCTCAACGCCCTCATCATCTCCTGCTAATCTAGACTGCCTCCTGCTGGGCCAGCGATGCTCCAACAGCCTCTCCAGAAGACAGTGAAGGAAAGCTCAGCAGTGGTCAAACCAGGAGCTGATTGATGTGTATACTGTATGATACTGTAGCTTATATACTCCTCAGGCCCTACTATCTATACAGGGATATTAGTCTAGAATTACATATAAAGGAAATTCTTGCATATACATGGACAGACAGAGTTCTGAATGTGAAAATGTTGAAATAAGCTAAACCTCAGAGGGCCTGTGAAATGCGTTGACCCCCGCTGGTGAACAGGTCAACGACATCGCTGACAGAACTGATGAGCTGCGTCTGAGTTTCGTCAAGCCTTTTCATCAAATCTGCATTTCGAGATCAAAGGTCATAACAAGCGGACGAGGCTGCGTCACTGTACGCAGAGAGTGCTGTTTAATGGCACATTCATTAACATCAGTAATGTTGGGAAACGTCATTATCAGCATCTACCATTTCCTACCAGGGGTTTGTATTCAGGCGCTCGTCATCACATGAATCGAACCAATGAAACAAATGTAAATACAGACAGTCGGGCATAAACTTACTTCGTTTTCTGACAAACCAACCTCAGCTTATGGTGCACTTACTCGCTTGTTCCAAAGCTTTTGACCATGTTTCACCTGCAAGCTTTTTCTAGATGTTCAAACTTCCCATTTATACTGTAATAATAAAACTAACGAAACTAAAGGCTCAGAGCAAGCTACTAAGTGGGCCTGATTTGTCCACCGCTGCTTCCTAGGTCCAGAACGAGCCGTCGGGCTGTTGATGAATGCAGGTTTTATGGCCACAGTAGACTATCTTTGTCCGTCATATGCTGAGGCTGAATGTTCATCTCAAACTGTAAACTCTGGTGATGTCAGCTTAGCGCGGATGTTTACTAGTTTGCCTGCCTTTAAAAGTTAACGGTAGCCGGTGCTGCAGAGGAGGCCAGGACGGCCTGAATGCATTAGATGTGGTCTCTGTGAGCCTCGGGTGTCTCAGCTGGTAAGATGCATTCAGAACCTCTAAAGGAGTCGCTTTCATGGGTCACATTCATTTGCTAAAAATGTTCAAAAAGAATGCTTAAATCTTTGTGTTTTCATTTGAGAGGCCAGCTTGTGTGTGTGTGTGTGTGTGTCTCATGAAAGAGACACTTTGCAGGTTGACTCATGGCCGGTCACACAACAAATGTACAAGTTAGATAAATAGACTTTATTGCCACCAGGGGGGAAAGTTGTTCCCACAGTGTGTGTGCATTGTCCACGCCCTGGAACATCTGCACAGCAAACCCAGAGATACGCACCTAAAACATCCAGATGCTGTTCATACAAGCAAAAACACACGACCTGCCCACGACAGCCCAGCCCTCTGGCAAGTGCGGCACTTCTATGACCTTATCAACAGCAGCGTCTGAGTGAAGCTGTTTTCACACCTGTTTCTCAGTATAATGCAGCAGATGTACCTGCAATCAGAGTTCTTCATATTAGATGGATCAGCTGCATTGTCATTGTTGTCTTTAAGTGGAGGCCTTGGGTGCAAATCCACTCGCTGTCACAGGTGTTACTGAATCGTGGCATTAAAGCCTTTGACTTACACAGTCTGGATTGCTGTGATTTCTTTATCTGTCTGTGACTCCCACTGCTGCTCCGTGTAGCAACTCACACCAAGACGACGCTGGATCCATATCTTTTAACCCACAACTCTAAGTTGAATTTCTTATTCCAAATGTCTGAAGTTGCCTTTGTCCGCTGCACAGGCTGTGGGCGATCACTTTCATTCTTTCATTCACTGATGACTGAATGATGAAGTCAAGCTTTGAGTTGCTGCTGTGCAAGACCTTCAACTCAAGTGCACTGATTTACTGTCTGTTGTACCAAAATAATATAAAGTTTGATGCCTTGGTCATTCACATTCTCATCCCATAACTTGATTCTTGTTCTAACTTTTACCTCCTTATCTCAAACGTCCACTTGAGTGATGTAAGTTCCCGTGTGCTATCCTGCCACTCTTTCCATTGGCTTAAATACTAAACAGCTGGTCACATTATTTGCTTCTACTTTCCTTCTAAATGTGGAGTCTGACAGCCAAAGCCAGCGGTTGAAGAAGGAGTCGGACCCCAAACCAACAATATAAAAATACTCCACTATAAGTAAACGTCCTGCATTCAAAGTCCTACGTAAGGAAAAGTGCAGAAATGTGATCAGAGACATCATCATAATAATAACAATAATTGGACCGATCGGTGGTTAACATTAAAAGTTAAAGTAGGTTCATTATGCAGCAGAATGGCCCTGTCGTGTATATATTATATATCATATTGTTCCATTATCATTACTGAAGCTACTAACTGCTGTAGCTTTAAAATCTTTATCAGGTGCATCTCTTTTATGCAATTACTTTGTTTATTATGTAAAATATTAATATGCAAAGTAACTAGTATGTCAAATACATGGCGCTGAGTACAAAGTACAACATAGGAGTACAGAGTGTAACATGATACTACTCTACAGAGCTGCGGCGCGTCGCTGGGCAACCGCCGAAATCCCGCGACACTAGCTGCGGCACTGAGAAAGAAGCGGGCGTCATGAACTTCAAACGAGTTCTCGCGGGACTTCCCGGGTTGCCTAGCGACGGGACTCATAGCGCCAGTCGAGCGTCATCCTTAGTGGAGGAGGTTGGTGGAAGCGGGTCTGTGCGTCGAGTCTTTGTCGGTTTTGAACAGCCGCAGTGAGAAATGGCTGCTGTGGTCGCACAGTCCCACTTCGCCTTCGGCCTACGGAGCAGCGTGAGGGACAATCTGTGCTTCTTCGACGAGCAAACCGTCGTCTTCCCCTGCGGGAACAACACGGTGTGTTACAACAGCGTGCAGCGGGCCCAGAGGTTCATCCCAGGTGGGTCAGAACATCTGGTCTGGACTCAGAGTAGACCCGGGGTCACAACGTGCTGCCCCAAGAATAGCGCCACTTACCGGTGCATCTAATGTTTGTTCTAATGTTAAATCACTCTTGCATCGGTGTAAATTTGAAAATGACAATATTAAAAAAAAAAACTTTAATATTCAAAAGTTTAATATTAGATGGTGAAGGATCAGATCTGCCATCTGTGTGTGTGAGTGTGTGATAGTGTGAGTGTGTGTGTGAGTGTGTGAGTGTGTGTGTGTGTGAGTGTGTTTGTGAGTGTGTGATAGTGTGAGTGTGTGTGTGAGTGTGTGTGTTTGTGAGTGTGTGTGTGTGTGTGAGTGTGTGAGTGTGTTTGTGTGTGAGTGTGTGTGAGTGTGAGAGTGTGTGAGTGTGTGAGTGTGCATGTGAGTGTGAGAGTGTGAGTGTGTGTGTGTGTGTGTGTGACTGAGAGTGTGTGTGAGTGTGTGAGAGTGTGAGTGTGTGAGTGTGCATGTGAGTGTGTGTGTGTGTGTGTGAGAGTGTGTGTGTGTGTGAGTGTGTTTGTGAGTGTGTGATAGTGTGAGTGTGTGTGTGAGTGTGTGTGTTTGTGAGTGTGTGTG
>JAVQJF010030372.1:0-28756 GCA_036023855.1 Gadopsis marmoratus | reverse complement strand
TCTAAAACTTGTATCACTATTTTTAGGGTTCGTACAGCCTTTTTACTAGTCAAATTTAAGCACTTTCAAGGTATCCAAACCAAACATTTCCAGGCTCTCAAAGCCTTTAATTGCTTTATTAATGCATATATAAATAAAGTTTATTTTCTCACATATTTCCTGTTTCTTTGACGACAGCAACGACTGTCAGGCTGACATTAAAATTTCATCTCGTCTAATAAGGTCACCTCATGTTGACTGAAAAGGCTGCGCGCGCACGAAGGGGAAATGTCAGATATTGGTGACGATCGTTACTTTCCCTTCAGAACTGAACTTGTGCCTCAAAAGTGAACGGCTCAAACCTTGGGGCCACAAGAGCCGATTTGATCACGCGCAGCCCAAAACCTTAAACAAACCTTGCATACACACACCCGACGCTGTTGGATGCCGTCACCGTGGTAACTGATGCCAAGCGGCAAGTGAGAGGAACTTGAGATGTAAGTGGGGAGTCGGGTCAGAGAAGCGGCAGGGGGTCCGGCGGTGGGCCAGTCAGGACTGCACGTCCCCAAACGGTTTAGCTTCTTCCCTCTTTGGAACGAAGAACTCGTCGCTGTGATTTTGGACTACGTAATCTCTACTTATACCATTTAACTTTCTTGTGAAAATGTTCACTATTACTTTTGAGGCCTTAGAAAAATGTTACTTCTTGTGTGCGTCTGACCAGCGGCAATGAGAGGCACTGAGCGCTGTCCCCATTCGCGATAACCCACAAACTCAACACTTTATACACGGCAACTGAGTGTACGCTCATACTGTAAATCTCTCTGCCAAGCTGTGAGCCAAGGTACATGGCAGTGCAGCTGTGTGTGTGTGTGTGTGTGTGTGTGTGTGTACACTGCAGCTCGTCGCCAAAGCCTCCCGCCTCGTCGGCCACACCGAGATGAGCCGCGGAGCCACGTCTTGGTCGCACAGCGCCATGCGCCACAGCCACCACAGAGATGAGTGCAAAGAAACGCTGAAAGATGTGAACCGAGAGACTTGACATTCTGTCGAGGTGCACTCGGTGAGACGAAAAATCATCGCAACACGGAGCTGGCACATTCCTGCACTCAGAGGAAATACCAGACAGCCTAACGCCAGCTTGGAATATAAAGTCTTTGATATCAAGTGCTGAAAACAAGAGGGAGTCTGTAATGTTCAGTGCAGGACACTGAACCTCACCCTGACACTCTGGATAAGAAGATCAAAACACAAATCACGTGTTGGCAGAACACAGAGACAGTCTTCTGTCGCTTATCTACCAGCAAACAAAACAACAATCAACACTCCTGGAGGGGGGGTTGTTTGCAGGATTAATCCATACACCCCTGATGCCCCAAGACGGAGAGTTCAGTTACTGCTTGTCCTACTCCATGAAGAGGTCAGAGGTCAACCTCGCCGTTTTGAGAGTTCAGCCCGACGCAGCTTCTTTCTGTGTTTTGTCGTGTCGCTGCCTTTCCTTCCCTGCATGCATCACGTCCCGAATCGCTACAAAATGACGACGGAGGGAAAGGTTTAAATAACCGCGGCAACATCTGCCAAACACAGGCCAATCGCAGCGCACACCATAGTCTCAAAAATAAGCATCGGGTTGTGGGCAAGAAGGCTGTGGGTTCGATTCCCCCGGGGGACCAGGCCTTTCTGTGTGAGTTTGCATGTTATCCCCATGCACACTAGGGGGTTCCTCCACAAAAAAAAAAAAAAAATATATATATATATATATAACCCCAAGTAAAAACATGCAAGAAGAACGGATTGATCTCCTGCCCTGCAGAACACTTGGACTTGGTCCCTGGTCGCCGTATCAAGGCTGACCACTGCTCCAGGCCGTCCCTGGAGGAAGGACGGCAGGATGGGTGAAATGCAGAGGTGGGACGCAGCCTGCATGTGTGTGTATGTGTGACCTACACGTGTGCATGTTCCATGTGTGACCCTACGGTCCGTTGTTTTTTTAAAGCAACCAAATACTGTGAGCTCCATCCCAATAATCTGCAGCGATACTGTACTGAGTTCTCACGCCTGTATCTTCCGAGCATCTCACACACACACACACACACACACCTTGGAGGTAGTTACACCGGACTATCTGGTCTCACAAATTCCCGACACCTGTCTTTAAGGCGTCTCTGACTTGCACGGCAACGCCATGAAAGATAAAGATCTCACACAAACCTTTCTTGAACTCCTCCAGCATGGAGTCCAGCTTGGTGTCGTGGAAGACAAAGTGGACCGGGTGGTTGTAGAACTTGGTGATGGTCTTGAGGGTGGTGGAGTCGTCCGGGTCGACAAAGGCCAGGTCCTTGACATACAATATATCCACGATGTTGGAGCGCTCGTCCTCGTAGACAGGTATCCTCGTGTATCCGCTCTCCATGATCTCGGACATGGTGTTGAAGTCCAACACGGCGTCGCTGTGGATCATGAAGCAGTTGCTGACCGGCGTCATGACGTCCTCCACCGTTTTGGTCCTGAGCTCCAGCGCGCCTTGGATCATGTTGAGCTCCTCCTTCACCAGGTCATTGTACGGCTCGGTGACCTTCAGCATCTCCACCAGCTTCTCCCGGTTGTACACGGTGCCGATCTCCTGGCCCAGGATGCAGTCGAGCAGCTTGCTGATGGGCCACGACAGGGGGAAGGTCAGCAGCATGAACAGCTTGGTGACCAGGATGGTGTTCGCACCGACTGCCAGGCCGTGGCGGGAGCACAGCGCCTGCGGGACGATCTCGCCGAAGATGACGATGCCGACGGTGGAGGCGACCACGGCGCCGATGCCGGAGTTGGTGAGGTCGTCCAGCAGGATGGTGAGGGTGGTGTTGACCAGCACGTTGCCGAGGAGCAGCGAGCACAGCAGGTAGTTGCCCTTCCTGCGGATGGGCTCGATCTTCCGCGCGTACTTCTTCTCCTTCTCGGTGCCGCAGCTCTGCACGATGCGCAGCTCCATCGGGTCCAGCGCCATCAGACCCAGGTTGAGCCCGCTGAACATGCCGGACAGCACCAGCAGGAAGCAGATGATGATCACCTGCAGCCAGGTGGGCAGCATGGACTTCTTCTCCTCCACCACCCGCAGCCTGCCGTCCTTGTCGCCCAGCAGGTACCACGTCCCCTCCTGGTCGTGGCCGCCGCGGCGGACGCACAAGCCGAACACCTTCACCGCCTCGCTCTTGCGGAGCTGCTTGATGCCGAGGCTCACCACCCCGGAGGTGTTTTGGTTGCTCACCTCCATGGACCCCTTCACCGCCACGTCCTTCGTGAGCTCGGGGCAGGTCCTGTTGGTGGCGACCCCGATGGTGCCGAGCTCGTCGTCCTCCTTGCCGCTGGAGTACAGCTCCATGAAGCCGATGAGCCCCGAGCTGTTCGGGAGCAAGTGGAGCCCGTAGAACCTGAAGAGGGTCTCGCTGCCCTCGGTCACCTGAATAACCCCCATCTCGGTGGTCTCGGCCGGCGTGTCGCTCTTCTCCAGCCTCATGCCGAGGATCCGGGTGGCGCCGCTCGGCCCGGGAGCCGCCGCCTCGGCTCGGCTGCCCGCAAAGACACAAGAGAAGACGACCAAAGTTACCGTGAAGCCGCGGCCACTCGAGTCCACCGCCATGTTTGTTTCGCTCTCTGCTAAAGGGGGAACTGACGTCACCGAACCCTTTCCGCGGGGCCCCTCCTCTCTCATTTGCATACCCCCCAACCTCGAACCGCGGCCAATCAACGGCGGAGACGTCACTCCCGGAACATGACCGCGCCCCCTCGGGTTTAGCTCTTAAGGTGGACCGACGGTCTCGCTGCTAAGGTCGACTCGGTGGAGTTATGTCTTATTTTCATTGGTGTGGCCGTAGTGCGGTCCTACTATTATTAATCCTCGAGCTGATTTTTATTATTATTTTTTTTTTTATTATTATTATTGTGTCGAAGCTTTCATGCGCGACTAGCCGCGCGCCACTGCACCAACTAAACGCATTCATGACTGTGATCTCAGAATTCTAAAAATAAGTGTCTCAGAATTCTAAAAATAAGTGTCTCAGAATTGTGACTTTAATCTCGGAATGACTTCAGTCACAGAGGGAGACGCGGACCTGGTGGGACCTGGGCTCCCTGGGACCTGGTGGGACCCGGTGGGACCTGGGCTAAAGGTTCAGCGGGAATTGTCTAGTTTTACTCACCTTGTTTTTATGTATAAAGAGCCAAGAACTTTAAGTTCAAATGAAAGATCTGTAAAAGTAAAGCGAATCACAGCGGTCAGATCGCAGAAACGTTCGTTCCGAGTGGCCTCTTTGCCTTTGAAGCGACACTGGACGCAAACGCAATTACTACTAAAAGGAGAAAGAGCTCCATCTTGTGGTGACATCGCACAGTAGAGACGGACGATAAGAGACAAAAAGAGAATACATCTGTAAAATAGTAAGACAATAAAAGTGGAAATATAAAGAGAAATTGATAAAGAGTAACTATATATAATGACAGTAAGTAAACTTTGCAGTCCGGGGTTTCGAGCAGAACTAGAGAACAATGTGATATTGCTTCAAAACTAGTATTATTACTGTAGACACAGAGGGGGGGGGTGCACCGGTCCTGGAGGTACTGTAATACCAGGTCGATGCGCGGAGTGGACGGAGCAAGCCCCTGTTCCATCTCCCTGCTCCAGAAATCAATTTAATATACGTTCAATCTCTGACGGAGAACAAACGGAGCTCCACCGCACTCTGGTGGAGATTACGGCGAACTGCAGTCTGCAGCTGAACGCAAATATTTCCCACACAGGTTTAAACTGCAGACTGCAGTTGCTAAATTACAGTTTATGCAGATACAGCGAATTCAAAATATATCCTCGATTTGAAAACACATATTTACTAAAGGGCACAGAACATATTCCAAATTGTGAATAAAATGTTATTTCATTTGTGATTCTCTTTTTGTCCGTTTGTGACATGTCTTAGGATTTTCTTTTTATACATATTGTTTGAGCATTTTATCTTTACCTGCTTTGTTTTCAATTAGGACCCGACCACCACGAAATTCGGTGCAAGGACATATTGAATTTGTAAAAGTTATTATTATTTGTATTATTACTTGTTGTCTTCAATCGCAAAAATGAGGTGCTAGGGGTGCCAAATATATAGTTTTCTTTATACATGTTATCAGTGGACAGCACAAACACAGTCCCCCATTACCAGAAATGATGTAGTCGAGATTCCCACATTTGGGGAATTCGCAGGGGTCAGCTCAACTGAGGCAGGGAGCTTAAAACCGCAATGCTTTGCTGCACAATGATTATATAGTTGTTTTAGTTTTGAGGTCTATGTGTAAAGTACAGAAACATTGACACCTGACTCAGTGTCATTACATTAACACACATGTTCTGGATTACTACTTTGCATATTGCAAATTTTCTTATACTCATATTTTGCACATGCCTGCACAAACCTTTACAGCTCTTTCATTTCACTCTTTATGTACCGCACATGTTGAGTAATTGACAATAAATTTGACTTTGACTATCACTGATCTCTAATCGAGGGTCTGATGCCCCCCCTGAAAGTATGATCTTCAAAAACACTGATAACGACTGGACGTGAGACTGAACGGCTATGACTCCCGACCAAAGCTTGAAACGCTTACAAGATATTTTAAGAAGATAAAAGAGGATCTCCAGCCTCTCTGGTTAAGGCTGAGTTAAGTTTAAGTAAGATGTTAGGGAAAGGTCATTAAAACAACTAAGGTTATGGAAAGGTCAAGGTGAGGGTTAAAGGGAAACTGACTGATGGTTGAAGATGAAATGGCGTCAAAGTAAAATACTTGAATGAATTACCATGGTGACTCAGGTGAGGACAGTCTCCACTAACTGCACCGCTAATGTCTGCAAAGCCAATAACAAAACAATGAGCTGCGGAGTAAAGACATCAGAAAACTCATTTAATAACCCAAACCTGCAAAAAGAAATCATGAATAAATGTGTGCGTGTGCATGCTGACAAAGCAAAAGCAACAATTTCGGGGGGTTTCAGGTGGCTTAGTTGCAGCCCTAAACCCTCATTGAGATGGTAATTGTTCAAATAAATGTACTTTTAGCTCATCGTGGTACACACGTCGCTGTAATCAGCTAAATATCTCACCATTGACTGTTTGCCAATGTTTGCTCCAGCACACAGGACATTATGAGGAGTTCGTGGCATCCCAAACTCTAGGTGGCAGTGTGCACAAAGCATTTACAAGAGCAGAGCGAGTTAGAGGAAGTACTTGAGGGACAACGTCGTCAACGTCACAGCACGGACGGCAAACCGGAAGTTAACCGGAAGTTGAACGCGTTTAGCCGCTAGCTTGCCGGCACCGTTCAAACGCTCGAGCGCTGCCCTTGACGGGCCCACGTGAGTCAGTTCGGCGTCCTCGCGTCGTGCTGAGCCGGCAGCTAGCTGCAGCTAGCTACAGCGAGCTACATTCAGAGAAACGCCGACCTCAAACTGCGTAGCTGTCGACCCATTTGAGTCTAAAAGGCTGCTCTCCTTCAGCGGACACCGCGGCAAGGCTCGGCCACAATGTCCCGTCACGGCAAATCTCTGTTCCCGTTGCTGCAGCGGTGCGTCGCAGCCAGGCGGCTGACGTTGTCGACGCGGAGCGGAGCAGGAAGCGGCGGCGGCGGCGGGCTCGTTCGGCAGCGAGCGTGGACGTCAACAACCGGGACAGCGTGTCTGCAGAGACTCCGTGAGCTTCAGCTCGCAGTGGAAACCAGCCAGCACAGCTTCTGTACCAAGGTCAGTCACATACAGGAGGTGGCGCAGCTGACATCACTGCCTGCATCAGCTGTCGGACAGGCTCGTTAAACTTAGACCAAATGCGTGTGTGTGTGTGATAGAAGTGAGGTACAAAATACAGTGTGTACAGTTACAACGTTGCATCGCTAGAGGATTTGCACCACTGCATTTCAACATTGACTGAAGCAAGTCTTGTGTTGTTGCCTAACGTTGAGGCCCTGTCTTGTATCGAGCTAGAAGACGTACTCATTTTAGTTTATATTAAGTCTTAAATAAAGCTGTGGAGAATCAAAGCAGCACAAAATAACATGACACACAGAAACCTTGGGACCAAGTAGCATCTGTGGTATATTTAAAAACTGATATAATCTTGTGATTATTCGTTCTCGCATGAAACTGTGAGCCAGTATACCAACAATCGTGTTGCTGCACGTGTGTGCTTATGACACTTACATTAGTCATCTTTAAGGTCAACAAGTCAATTATAGATATATACTGTATTATAAAAGGAATAATAGTCACCTGAACGCCTCTACGGGGGATTTCAGTGTGTCGATTGGCGTTGAATAGCCGATGGAGTCTCATCTTACACCTTGTCTTCCAGCCAGGAGCACCTTGTGAGGATGATTACCCACCGCTGCCGGCCTATCTGTCTGATTCAGAGCCAGAGAAGAAGGAGGTGTACATCGTGCACGTGAAAGGTCTCCCGTGGTCGTGTTCAGCTCAGGAACTCCTGCAGTTCTTCTCAGGTGAGCGTCGCACCTCCTACTTAAGGTCGCGATTAGAGCCCCGCTGATCTGTGGGCGGGTCGATATTAACCCCGATGCATCAGTATTGTGGCGTATGTTGGCGATTCAAGCTTGTGTAATGTTGTTTTCTGTTAATGTTGTGTTCGATAGTGAAGGTCAATGTCATCAGTATCTATTGTGTCTTTGTCGTAAGTCGAAAGCTTTATTATGCGCCGTACTAGGAAACTGTCACGTTGCTGTCCTGATTGTCCAACATAAAAAAATATTTAAAAGGCATAAATGACCAGTGTACGATTTATGCAATGGCTAGCGTGTTCTTGCCGTGCTTCAGAGTGTAGGATCCGTGACGGGGTGAAGGGCGTCCATCTCACTGTGGACAAGCTGGGGAGGCCGTCGGGGCGAGCCTTCATCGAGATGGAGCACGAGGACGACGTCAGCAAAGCTCTGGAGAAGCACCGACAGTACCTCGGCCCGCGCTATGTTGAAGGTTTGTCGCTGGTGGTGGAACGTAACTAAGTACATCTAATCGAGCGCTGCACTTAAGTACAGTGTTGAGGTAGCTGTACTTTACTTGAGTATTTCCATTTCATGCAGCTTTACACAGGGTTCGTACAAAGTCTTGAAAGTTTGCTTCAGTTGCTTAATGTTAAGCGTTGTGTTTTCAAGGGTAGGAATATGCATGAATTTGAATGTGCTTCTTGAAAAATGCTTGATTTTTCAAAATAATCTGGTGTTTCATCATCTACACAAACTCTCACGTGAACGGAAAATCTTTCAGTATTTAGAATGAACCGATCCCGTCGTCGTGTTTGTTTGTTGTCTCCTGGCATTTTGTAGCAACGATTTAGACTCGATGATAACGGCTTCGAGGGTGTGGACATTTTTGGTTTAGGTGCCTTGAAAGTGCTTGAATGTTACTCTGAAAAAGCTGTACGAACCCTGTTTACACTTCTGCTGCACTACGTTACAGAGGGGAATATCGTACTGTTTACATCACTACATTTATTTGACAACTTAAATTACTTTGCATATTCGGGTCATTAATACAAAATATAACCAACAAATAAATTATGATGTGTTATTATGGATGAAGCTACCCGACATGCTCCACCTTTACCTGCTCCAACATTAAAGTGATTTATACATTAATGCATCATTAATTAAAATCCAGTAATATGATATATGTTATCCTAAAAAAGGACCATTCTGCATAATAACTACTTTTTCTTTTGTACTTTAAGTACATTTTGATGCTAATACTTTTGTATTTTTACTTAAGTAACATTTTGAAGCAGGACTTTTACTGTTAACAGTTTATTTTGTTTTTTTTACACTGTGGTATTGCTACTTTTACTCAAGTAGTGACACTGGTGTCAATGATCAAATAAATGGTGCCTGCATTCCATTTAGCTGCTTCGGGTGCAGGGTCCTGGTATATTGTTCATCTCACGGTCACGGCTTACCCTAATCCCATCCTCGACAAAGTAATGTACAGTAATTAAGGGACAACTTTAACCGTTAACCGTTTAAATTCTAAAAACAAACGCTCACGTCCTGCTCTTTGTTTTGTTTTTTTGTTTTTTTACAGTGTATGAAGTGACAAACAGCGACGCGGAAGTCATCCTGAAGAGTCCCGTCCAGCCTCCAGCTGAAGACGGGGTGGTGCGGCTCAGAGGCCTCCCCTTCACCTGCACGGCGGCCGACATTGTCCAGTTCTTCTCAGGTAAACTCCTCCCACCTCCAGATTTACTGGCAACACTGGATCTGTGCTGTCAAACCACTGTACTGTGGCTACAAGCCACACTGACACAATGAATGCTGCTCCATTTCACTTCCCCAATCACAGCAATTGTTAGAGGATTCACATGTCTTTTGACCTTTTTGTTAGACCTTTTGTTTGCATAATGTAACGTTTTGTAAAATGAAATTTATATTTAGAGAGACTTCAAAAAACACCAACAGTGGGCACGACAACTGACAACCAAACGCACACCTCCAACCCAAGATATTGCAACTACAACACACAAATGAACAAAGTCACATGTAGTTTTACACAGTGGTTGAAGAAGTATTCAGGTCCTTAATTAAGTAAAAGTATGCAAGTATTGTCAGCAAAATTGACTATATATTTACTGATTTAAGGATCAAAGTAAAAGTACTCATTGTGCAGTAAAATGGTAAATAATGGTAACTAAAGCTGTCAGACAAATGTAGAGTGAAAAGTGCAATATTGGCCTCTGAAATGTAGTGGAGTAGAAGTATAAAATGGTAAATACAAGTACTTTGAACTTAAGTACAGCACTTCCACCGCTGGTTTTTCAGGTTACCCAGTCATCCCAAAGTACATTAAATGAATCTATACACTCCTGAGTGGAGGATGAGTTCATACATTTTATTTGTTTTTTACAAAAAGACAAACTTGAAGGATTTTCACGTGCAAATACTCAAAAATGCCTTTGTGACTAATGTTGTACGTGCCAGAAGAGAGTGATGAACAGAGGGACACAGGATGAGCGTTTTTGCTTTAATGACAAAAGTAAAATTCAGAATGTGTTGGCGTTGGTCAGGTTTGGATATAGTGGAGAACGGGATCACCATCGTCACAAACCAAAGAGGAAGACAGTCTGGCGAGGCCTTTGTGCAGTTTTCCTCTCAAGAAGCAGCTGCTGAAGCTCTGCAGAGAGACCGAGAGGTCATCGGGAGCAGGTAGGATGCTGCACGTGCACGTTAAGGCCCGGACGAACTCTGTAACCACGCGTCGCATGTTTCCCTTGTTGGAACTAGAGCGTAGCGTAGCGGAGTAAACTGCCAAAGTCACGTGCCAGCTACGACGGGCAACACCACAAACCCGTTTGATGATTTGAAACCAGTATCCCGCGTCATGCTCTGACAAATGAAGTTTAAAACAATTCACAACCACAATTGGCCGTCTGGTTTCTTCAGGAGCAAAAATCAGCCTGAAAGACGGAATGATTTGACGTTCATCGCGTTAACTATCGATATAAAATTGCGCTAGCATTTTTGGCCATATCGTCCAGCCCTAACTGATGTTACTGTTACTGGAACACAGATTTGTGTCGTCATCTCCTCGGTTCGCTTCATCATATTCATTTGTTGCCCATCCCCTGTATTGCCGTCTGTGTTTGCAGATACATTGAGGTGTTTCCCAGCAGAAGTGAGGAGATTCGGTCTAGTTTGAGGAGGAAGACGAGCTCAGACTCTCCTCAGACCAGCCCTCAGGCAGCAACCGGGAGGACTGCCTCGCAGGCCAACCCCAGAGCTGGTGAGGGGATATTAGGGATCATTATATTGAGTGTTTAGCCCCTCTCCAAAAAAATAACATGCGGTTTCATTTGATAATTAAAAAAAAAAAGTGATAAATGGACTAAGAAAAATTATAAAATTATATTTTGTATTTTTGAACTGCCTTAGAGGGACTTTGGCACATAATCAGATGCTCATTTACACTCCCCCCCGCCCCCCATTTTTCTCTTAATGTAAGATTTTCTGATCAGTAAACATCACATGAGGACAGTTTAACGTAAACTGTGGTGATCAATGTCTTTTTGTTGATTGACAGTTGCTGGATGTAAATTGGTTTAAACTGATGTCTTCAGTGCTGATGAGTAAAAAGTGATAAGATGTTTTAAATACAAGTGATACATCATCTAGGTTAGTAGACGGTGGTAAAGTGGGGAGATCCTTTTAAAGATAGCTACAAATGTTTGCTCTCTGTGAACAAACTGGCTGCTGTAGCCGCTCAAACCTGTTCAATTGTGGTGCAAACTGAGTATCTGCTCCACCAGGACGCCCTCAGAGCTCGGCCCTGCCGCTTCATTACATCCACATGAGAGGACTTCCTTTCCAGGTGTCCGGGCAAGACGTTGTTAAGGTAAAGCTCAACAATCATTTGCAACCTCTAAATGTACCGGTATAGTACTATAACCGACCAACTGGTCGAGGCAGATGCCTCCCAGACGCCCACCCAGAGCCTGGTTCTGCTCGAGGTTTCTTCCTGTTCAAAGGGAGTTGTTCCTCGCCACTGTCTCCTAGTGCTGCTCATGGTGGGAATTATTGGGTCTCCGTAATAAAGAGTCGGTCTGGACCTGCTCTATATAACTTTATGATTTGGCGCTATAAAAATAAAACTGACTTGAATTGACTAAATGCAAGTTAAGAGTGTGTTGCTGATAACCAGTTACACCATGTGGCGTTGCAGTCTTAAAATATGTTTAAACGGTCTTAAACGTTCTGGGATTTTACTTCAGGATTCCCGCATATACCCTGTCGTAATGCATTTGTTTTCCTCTTGCAGTTCTTCTCTCCTCTAGTTGTGTCCAAGATCCTGATTGAATGCGGCACTGAGGGGTGGCCGAGCGGAGAGGCTGACGTTTACTTCAGCTGCCACCAGGACGCCACGGCCGCCATGTCCAGGGACAGACAGCAGATGGGTGAGACTGCTGGGGAGCCTTTAACCAGCTGACATATGGCATGTTTGACAACACGGGAATGTTCATCTGGTGCTGAGCTTAATTTCTTTGTACATTAGTACATGTATTTTTTTAATATTCAAATAAGAATCAGATCAGGTGTTTGAATATAAAACTGTTGGTTTTAATTTGGATATTTATATTCGTCAGGACGTTCTTTTAAGCTAAAACTGTCAACAGTACAGCTAAGGAGGTTAGGGTTTCAGGAACACATACGTCTCTAAATTATTGCATTTTCTCTGTAGCTCATAGGTGTCAATCACACTGGGGACGTGTCCCCACCACTTTCTGAAATGGCAGATTTTGTCCCCATAATTTTTCTAAAAGCATCATTTTGTTAAAAATGTTCTGAAAAGCAAGAAATGTTAACCAACAAATGAGAATGCTTCGAGAAACCCGCCGTAATTATCTGCTCTGATCCCCCCATTACACTGCCTAAAATCACATCTGTTGAAGACGGTTCAAAAAATGTTTTTCCATCTGAGCCCTTATATCCCAGAACCTTTCTACACACAGTGACGCTGTAGCTGGCACTGCAACAACCAGTGGTCATCTTGACAGGACTTACACAATACGTCTGTCACAGTGTCCATTTTGACGCAGGTCCAGTTTCAGATTCTAAACATTTTCTATTCTTTAAATAATGCATTCAAAGGATTGTGCAGCCTTGGTACTTTCTGCTTAAGTATAAAGTATCTTGTCATTTCAAGTAAATCCCCCCATCTCTCTCTCTCTCTGGTCTGCCAAGACATCATATACTCCATGCTACAGCACGAAAGCATGTAGAATCACTTCTGTTCATGGGCGACTGCAAGAGTTTCACTAAACCTTTGAATCTTCTCTTAATTTTTAGGGGGAAGATACATCGAGTTATTCCTCAACTCTGTATCAGACTCTGATGGAAGGTGAGAGAAACAGTTCAGTGGGTGTCCTTGTTTCTTTACGCTGGATCACAGCTTTTGATGAAACAAAGTACAACACAGTGCATCATCCTCTGTGCTGCTTTTATTTTGTTAAAAAGATTTGGTTTCAAAATCTTTGCTTTTTCTTTTAAAAAGTGTGGACTCCTTTTGTAACGGATGTGATTCAACGTGTTGTATTGTCTCCCACAGGTGAATGGGCGACACACAGATGCCACACACAGGAATGTAATATTTAATTTCCAGCCCGACTTGGATGTCAAAAGAAAAAAAAACTGCCTTCACCGTCTCTATCCAACAAGAGGGAGTTAATTACAGTTTGAGCTCAACCTAGAATACACCTTTATTATAAGTTGTCTACAGGGTACTTTTACTAAAGGTTAGAAATGTTAAAATTATGGACTTCAAGTCAAGACATTTATAATATTGTCTCATGTTTTTATTGTTCTTCAAATATTGCATGTTGTATGAAAAATGTTCCAATAAATCAGCAGGCAGAATATTTTTCTGAACAGAATATTTCTTTTCAAAAAAGCCTTTGTGACCCGACAGGAAGTGTCCTCTCGGTCCACGTGAGGTTCAGCTGGGCTTCAGTTGAAATGGTTGGTTGTGATAGAGGCTAATGCTGCGGCTAATCTCAGGATTTCACCCTAAATCTGAACCCTGGCTGTGATGCTGTTACAGTATCATTAATTTATTAAGCATTTTACCCGAACTAAAGAATTGTATGCAGGCTTTACCTCACTGGTGTGAAACAACCGAATGTCACATTAAAATATAATAACCACATACAGAATGATGGTTCCTGATCTTGGCAAATAAATCGGTACATCAGCGCTACGCTGGAGAATGAGCCTCGGAGATGGTAACACCCAAATGTGTTCGACTCTTTAGTTGTGAAACTTGGAACTCAAAGCTCCAAAATGCTCCAAAAGTCCGATTGATCTCCTGCAAACACGTTTTAAGTTACGCTGTACCAAAACCAGCACTCAAAAGTTGAGGCGCGTTTCTATGAGAAATAAAAAGGTTGCTTTGATAGATGGAAGGTGATATTGTGTTAACAGCTGCCCACTTTTTCTATAATCTGCAAAATATATTTCTATGGACCAAAGAAATGAACAAATCGCACAGAAAAATGTTTAGCTCTGCTTGCAGAGGAGAACCTGAGGCTCATCTGATTCTAATTCAAGTATAAAACGACTCACCAGGATGCTGCACAAAAGTGAAAATACAGGTTCAAATAATCCAGTCGCACGTGTAAAATGCAATAACTTTATTGGACTAAGAAGCATTTCATTCCCTTCGTGTTAATTAGTTTGAACAAGAACGACTAAATGTTTGAGCTGGTTTTTAATGAGCTTTCTACTTATTCGTCATATCAAATCACAACATAAAGATCCATCCACTTCAAACCGGCCAGGCAGAGAACCATGCATTTAAAAGTGCCGTAATATGTCAAGATGTCCAGCAAAAGGAGTTTGATTATCCAGAGAAAAGATTAGAATCTAAATATCTGAATGTTGGATTTTAGGATTTAACTGCCGCCGCACTGTTCGAGATGAACCCGACTGAGATGGGACCAAAGTGTTAGTTAACCTGGTCTTAAACTCTGCATTAAATCTACTTAACTCGGTGTATTAGTAAGGGATATAGTATATTTGTTTTTTTTTTTTTTAAACAATTTGAGTGTATAAAAAGCTGTTGTCAGCATATAGTCATTCCCAAAACATTGATGCGTTTAATATCACAGTATAGTTATAATGGAGCCTTCGGTCAGATGACACTGAGCCCAATTCATGCTTCATCTGTGAGCGAAATGATGAAAACATTAACTTCATCACCATACAAACATACTGTATGTACAGAGCAGTAAGTCCAGTTCTCTTTTAAAATATGAGGTTAAAAATATTGTCAGTTGACTTTTTCCGTCAATCCAACTCTGGACATTGTGGAAAATCAGTTAACCCTTTTTTTCCCCCCTTCCAGTGCAGGTTTTCAGTAAGAAAACACCACAGCAGCTCAACGCACACTTGCATCCAGAAAGGAAAAGCAGGAATTAAGGCTACACCTGTATTTTAAAAGTGAAAACCTGCATCCAAGCAGGTCTCAATGGCACATGTTTGGACATTGCTAACTTAAAAGTAACTAAAATATTGCAAGTTCAGAACGCGCAGGACCCCCAACGTCACGAAGTCAAAGAAAGTGCATATTTGCAGTGGCGCTTTTACAAATCAAAGCCTCGGGTTTGCGCGCGTCCGATCACCGCGTCTTGTGGTAAAACGCGGACTCGTCACACTTCATGTTGGCGTTGCAGCGTATTGTTGGAGTAACAGAGAGAAGCAGGCGGTGCAAACAGTCTCTGGGAGGATGGAGGAAGGCAGCGGCAGCTCGTTGGACACGCAGCTCTCGCAGAAAACCCCACTGCAGTTCTTGCACTGTATCTGGAGATGAGACAAACAGGGTTATGACACACGGTGACAGAAAATGTACCTTAAGTACAAACCTTGCGTCTCCACCATACAGTCCAATAATGGCCAAAATGTGTCTCCACTGAGCCTTTTTTCAGGAGGAAAGTTCATTATCGTTGAGAGCTTCACACCTAAAAGCCTTTAAGAACTCTGCTAGTACATTTTCCCCTGAACTCAGAAAGGTCTAATAAAACATCTTTTTGCGTTAAACTGTGCATCAATCCAACTGAAATTTTAAAAAAGGAACCATATTATTTCTTTAAACAGGGTTCACACAGCTTTTTTTTTTTTTTTTTTAAAAAGAAAAATTCAAGCACTTTCTCAAAGCCATTATGATCACATGTGGATTGTTACTACAAATTCCAGGATACAGCAAACAAATGTGACGACGGGATGTTTCATTGGCCTCGTTAGAGCTTCGCTCCTGGTGGCGGCTAACAAACCATCGTGGGGGACAAGTTATCAACTGGTTGTCAGTTTGATTTGTTCCTATAAAAACGTCTCTGTACGTTAAGGTGAAGACTGGACAAATATACGCTTCTATAAAAACGCCCCTCTTTTGATTTATAGCAGCACTAAATATAAAACTCTTAACAGTGGCAAGATGTTGATTCAGCATCAGAATAATCTCCTTGTACCTTTGTCTTGAGGAGGGAGTCGTCCTGTTCACACATCTTACAGACCGAAGGCTGACTGATCTGCACGAGTGACTCGTCCTGCAGAAAAATCAGTAATAGGGTGAAAATTATAGCCAGTACGGGATTTTTTTAATTATTCAATCAATACTAGTAGTAGTAGTAGTAGTAGTACTTCACTTCTGGTTTGCATCTTTACAGTAAAAACTTTGATTATATTTGAAGTAGTCCATTATACACTTTTTTTTTAATAACTGCAATAAAAGCCAATCAGAAACAGAACTACGGATCTGTCAACATTTTATTTAGTTCATTATAAGCCTCACCTGTTCATCCTCATGGTGCGACAAGGACCTTAAAAAGAGGAGAAGAGGGGGGTAAATAAAAACAATATTTCCTCAAGTTATAATATTTTATTTCTAAAAGCTGTAGCTCTTTAAAACCACTCACAAGCTGGAACTCAGGCTTGTTTTGTCCTCTGCTTCAGAGTGTAACCGGTCAGCCTCCCGGTTGACTGATGGGGATTCTGGGGGACGCTGCTGGCAAAATACATGTTGTATAAGAACAAAGTAGACAGACGGAACTTTTTACTGCTCTTTAATTTTGCCACAGCTCTTCTGATCACAGCTTTACTTTCGGCGTGCTCTCTGGGTGCCTCTCCCTCCGCGGAGAGCCGGACGCGGCGCTGAAATGATGCTCGCTCCTTCGCTCGCGCTCCTTTCGCAGCTCCAGCTCCAGCTTAGACCTGAAACGAGACCAGCGCGAGAAGACAGCATCACCACCAGCCTTATCCTTCAAAAACGACCCCCATTAAAAGCTCCCGCTCATATTTAGCTCCCTCGGGTACCTGTTCTTCCTCAGCTGCTCCACCTCCGACTGCAGACTCTCAATTTTGTCTCCAAAGTCCTGTTTGAAGAGCCGGTTGGCCTCTAAAGCCAGATCCCTCTCTCGCTCAGCCTGTTTGTATCTGGTGTTAGGCAGGGGGGGGGGGGGGGTTTTCACATAGACTTATGGTAAAATGAAAAGTTGATGAAAAGAGACATGGTTGGAAACTAAAACGTAAACTTAAAAAAAAAAGACAAAAATGAGAAGCAGAGGGAGTGTCTGCAGACTGAAAGCCGACGAGGACAACAGGGAAACTTTGGCCCAAAGAAGATGAAGCAGGCTGCGTTTGTTTATCGTTTTATTAGCCTAATGATCACTACAGTTTACACCAATGTCATGTTCACATACACTTCAAAATTAAATGAATTAATTTTGCCCTTCTCTCTTTCTCTTGCTCCTCTCTCCTGGCCTTCTACACTCGGGTGTGGATCACAAAATGACAACATTAGATATCAGCTCAGATTCTCTCTCCTTTATTTATTTACGCATTTTATTCTGTCAGTCTCTGTTGCTTGAAGCACATGTCTCTGGGTAGTGGTCATATTCTTTGGAATTACATTACAGCAGGTCCGCTACCAACCCAAATATGCAGGACGTGTCCGTTAGCACATTAATCATCTTAAAACTGCCCACGGTGGACTTTCGGACACCTCGCCGTCTCGTTGATACTCGTCTTACCTTTGCCGGAAAAGCATTATTGTGGTATTTGTAAGGAATGCCTACCAAATAAAAGTATAAATCGGTTAGAGAACACAAGGATTACGGGCTGCTAAAAGGATCGATGCAGTCCACACTACTCAAAGCTGATGCTGGAGAGCCACTGCAGGAGGTTGTGGGAAAACGGTTTTATTTTCAACAACAAAAAGGAGCATCGTACAGAAAAGAGAACATCCTAGTTTGGTTATTTCTATATTAGCCAGGGTTGTATGTTTGTATTCAGATTCATGAAAGCGGGGAGGGGGGAGCTACTGCGGCAGCTGCAGCAGCTTCCCTGCTGCCGAGTTCAGGTTTCTGGCCTGCTTCACCAGATGTTTGTCACTGATTCAATGGTAAAAAAAAAAAATTTTTAAAATGATAATGACAAAAATAAGGACAGGGAGAGTGGAGAGATAAATATGACAAACAGAGCAATAAGATGTTTTTGTAGGCAAGTGATTCCGTGAAGAAAAACAATCCGTCTACTGTAATAATTCTTCAACTGTCCTCACCTCGTCTCCAGCTGTTTCACCGTCCCTGCCATCTGGTTTATCTTCTCCTCCAGGCGAGCGATGGCTTCACTCTTCTGTTTAGAGCCGGCGTCAGCGCTCTGAGGAAGACCAGCCAATTGTTAAGTCACCTGGAAACAACAACAACTGCGCACATGTTGTTTGTCTCGGTAAACAGACGAAGCCGGAGCAGTTTTTGGGGCTTCTTTTGTCGGCAGCTGTGTTCACTTCTGATTAGCTTTAGTACAGTTCAATTTGGTTTCAGGCTTTGACTACAGCAGAGATATTATAGCCATATTCATCCCCCCACCCCCAAATAAATAAATACATTTTGGGCCCGACTAAACGAAAATAATCTGCAGTTAAATCAATAATGAAAATAATTGTTTGTTGCATTTCTGACTTAGATTAGATCCATTATAAAATACAGCAGTGGTCGTTAGGGCCAATATTGTTAAAGAAAAATCTAGATTTCCAGAATAAAGTCATAATATTTTGAGAAAACCAAAGTCATGATGTTATGAGAATAAAGTTGTAATTTTACACAAAAGGCATTATGAGAATAAAGTCGTGACACTTCAAGAAAAAGTATTATAGTAGTTAAATAAAATGATAGTCATCACTGGCGCCTCCGCCTTAATGCAGCGCAAATATTTCCTGTCAACAGAAAGCGTCTGTTAGTCAAGTCAATGTTACTTCTATAGCCCAATATCACAAATCACACACAATCGTCTGCCTCAAGGGGTTTTACAATGTGCACACGATACAACACCCTCTGTTCTGTAATCCACAGTGTTTTCATGTAAATCACAAGAAGAAGTGATTTGTTAGGAATTGAGTGGCGAGTAAATTCTGCTGCTTAGCACCAAAGCTGCAATCACGGATAAAAGACGAAAGGTAGACGCCGACATCCTGATGCTCTGTAAAGCGGCCGGCCGGCCGGTCAAACCCGTTTCCTGCACAGTGGTGAAGTGACGCAGACGTGCAGCCTCACCTGTGACTTGTGGCTGAGCTGTTGGTTGATGGCACGGAGGTCTTCCAGCTGCTGCCTGAGCTCCACCAGCGCGTCCTGCTTCTCGCAGATGTCCTTCTCCAGCATCTTCATGGACAGCTCCATCTCCTGCTTCATCCCGATCTGCACCTCCAGCTCCTTCTCCACGTCCTGCACGGAGACGCAGCTCCAGCGTCACGTACACACTTCGCAAGCAGAAGCCCGCAGGTACAGGCACAGAGTACAACAACTGCTGTCCATTTCTGACCTGTCCAACATCTAGAAATGCTCCACGACACAATAACAATGTAAAACAGAAGAGTAGAAAAGCGTCGCTGAGAGCCTGAAACGCACCAATCGGAGCAAAGTTTCCTCTTTGAGCTGCTTGCGTGTTTCACCCAGCGCTTGTCCGTCTGGTGCCGAGTCACTTCTTAATGCCTGAAAACGAGCAAACAAAAGCTTTAAGATTTTTGTGCATATTGTACAAATATACAGCTTCCAATCCATAGTGTCATAATGACCACCGCTCACAGTCAGTCAAAACGGCGTCAGGGCTGTGCAGTATGGCTGAAGTTAATGTCACGACATGAACACCTGGCCCATAATATCTACCCACAATATGACCAATGTGGGATAAATCATACAGAGATGTTTAATGTTATGGATTTTGCCAGAGAAAAACTCTTCGCACAACTTGATTAAAGATGGCTTTAAACTTTCCATCTTAACCTTCGTGACTAAATCAGTGCTTTTATGGTCATAACACGAGTGGCCAACAAGGAAACTACATCCACCAAAAAACTACCCTGCACACGAATGTTCTTTCCTTTTTATAGGATTTCCTCGTGTCTCAGAGCTAGAAAGATTTGTCTTTACCGTTTTGATGATAGTCGGTGGTTAATATTTAATAATACAGAGTGAACTGTCGGGAAGGCAAAGAATAATACCATCTCCCATATTTTAGGGCTCTTAGTAGCTGTGAAAATTGTCCGGGAGCTTCATCGGAACATCTTATTGGTCATATTTTGTACATTACCACATGAGAAATTACCAGAAAAGGCTGAAATCATAGACAGAGATGAAAGAGAAAGGGGAAGTATAAAAAAGATGGAGAGGAAGAGGAAAGAATCAGGGTGAAGGATGAATTTTTAAACATTATTTTAAATTTAGCTTTCCAGGTTTTACTTTTTTTAACTGCTTTTTCTGTTTTCTGTTAAATGTGATGTTTTCCATTTCTTATACTTTTTCAAGGTTTATTTTTCTTAACTGCATTACTGTTTTTTATTGTGTTAAGCACTTTGTGCATTTCATATCTTTGTTGTAAAGCACTTTGAACTGCATGTCTTGTATGAAAGGTGCTATATAAATAAAGTTTATTATTATTATTATTATTATATCCTTGTTGATGTTGTAATAATGGGGACCTCTTGCCTCCCATAAGCTGCTAGAATGTTAAGTATATCAAATACCCAAAAATGGTGACTTCATGACAGAGCCACAACAATCCTCAAAGGTTAGCGTCTCTTTAAACCATCTCAAAACATTTCAAATGTATTGATTTTTCAATCAACTAATGAGGCTGCAGCCTGCCATTCCAGAGAGACATAAGAGCTCACCTGAGAGCCTGTAGCTCCACCCGGCCGAGAGCCTGTAGCTCCACCCGGCCGAGAGCCTGTAGCTCCACCCGGCTGAGAGCCTGTAGCTCCACCCGGCCGAGAGCCTGTAGCTCCACCCGGCTGAGTACTCTCCGTGGAGGTAGAGCTGCTTCTGCTGTCAGGATTGTCCTGATAAAATAATGCAAATAAACAAATCAAATAGTTCTACATAGAGACGATATCCGAGTTAGAGCTTTAGTTCACTAATCAAGTGTTTGTTAAGCACTGATTACAGATCATTGTTATTAGCTAAACGGTTACTTACACCGTTCTTGAAAAGGGACCTGATGTCCTTCCTCTTTTGTTTGTTGGAGGCATTTTCACGTAACAATACAACAATACGCTGATGTTAAAATGACATGACTGACTAACATCTTGCACCTGAAATGTAAACATTAAAACTGACTGACGTCTCTGTCATTAATGCATTCATAAAAATAATTTGAGTTCTGTTTCTATATCAGCCACATTCAGTATATTGTACTTGCACTGTAGCGCATGTCATAGTTTGTGAAGTAGAATAATGGGATGAACCATGAGCTCACCTTGGCACTAAATAGACAAATGGGCTTTGGTCCTCCGCCCACCCCCCCAGGGCTGGGCAAGGCAAACCTATTTGCATTGCAAAAACAAGCGTGTTACACAGCACATGACGGCATTAAAGAAATATATAGTAGAAAGATATGGGAGAGAAAAAGACACACAGATCAGTGCTTCATAAACCAACCTTAGGATTTTAAAATAAATTCTTTGACAAGCAGGAAGCCGGTGTAAACGTCTGAGGCCTGGAGCGATGTGATCCACTCTCCTGGTCTTAGTGAGGACTCGAGCAGCAGCCTTCTGAATCAGCTGCATCATCTTGAAGAGACCTAGAAAGACAGTAGATGGTTTTTGTCGATAGCGGCTTCGCGGCTGCAGATTGCAGGGCCTGACACTTGGGAACAATAAAGATTAAAGTTCTCCACATAGCCTAAAGAAATAAATTTAAATGCGCTGATTTGGTGACTGAATGTGATTTACAGCTGGTGTAGACAAAACCTGTGCAAACCTATGCAAACCTTTCCACGTCTCTCTCTCTCTGCTGCCTCTAATCTCTCCGCTAACTTCAGTTTTCCTGCGAAAACTCATTCCAAAGTTTACCTGGAAGACGAGGAATCGGCAGCTCTTCAGTCCTGATGTTTCTGTGTGTGGCTTAGAGATCCACTCATTCATAAAGACCATACTATAAATGTAAAGACAAACCTGTGTGCCTTACCTTGACTTTACTCGACCGGCTAGGTAAGATGGTGCTCTGCGTTTAACATATAGAGGAAGACAAATGCTCTACGCTGGGCGTGGTCCGTATCATGCACTGTCGCATATACTGTGTGCATTATGTTGATCATGATTCCCAGACAACATTATTCAATCAACGTTCGAACAGTTAGGGATGCACAGTATACTGGTGGCCAATACTTTATTGGCCTACAAGTAAAATAAATGTAATTAAAGATTCATTCTGGATATTCAGCTCTGCGTCGCTGGCTGTTAGTTTGCATGAAGGTGTGATCTCCACACACACAGCTGGGCTTCTTATCCATCGGTCCATCAACATCCGCCAGTGAGGGAGACAGAACGAGCTATTAACCAAACACCTATTAACCAAACACCTGTTGAACAAACACCTGTTGAACAAACCGCGACGAGCTACAAGCTAATGCTAGTTTGTAGGTAATGGTTGAATTACACGGCCAGACAGTCCCTTATCAGATGTGCAAACACAGTACAGCTGTTTGTAACAGCCTGCAGCAACACTTTAAGAGCTGCAACAACGAAGCCCTGCTGGCTGTATTCTGTGATCTGGTTTCATTCAGACATGACAGGACATTTAAACATTATAGAGCTGTAATACTGGATTACAAACCCTGATGCACTACCTTCCCACTCTCATGCCCAGACATAGTTGTCTTTTGGACTGAGTGCATCCACTTTGTGTGAGTTTAAAGTGTTTTGGTTTGGTTTGGTTTTATTATTATTTGGTTTTATTATGTTTAATATGTTATTATTTGGTTTTATTGGTTTGGTTTTATTAAACCAAACCAAAGACTTTCAAACACATTCAGCTCTGTGATCATTTGACTAGGGGGCCGTGGGTTTGACGCCCCCCTTTACTTCCTCGCGTTGTGGTTTTGTTTCCAGCCATCCAGCATCATTTCCAAACATCACCACTGACTCATATCTCCCTGCATGTTAGTTTGCTTTTATTCTGTCTCCCCTTCTCTCGTCATGACTTCAGAGCATCTTGCTCTTTTCCATCCCTGTTTATTCAGCTGATGTGATTGGCAAACGCATTGCTGTCTGGCAGGTTCAGCTGCTTTGGTACCAACAGAGGCCTCATTGAAGTGAACGAGGGAGCTGCATTTTCTTCCACAGGGTTCCCTGCTGTGTTTCGGACCTCTAGCGGCACCACGGAGCTGGTCTTGCGATGAGAGAGTCCTCATATTGTTCGTCACGCGATGGTGTCACAGTAGTCCACTGATCAACGGGTGGAGGTTGTTCAGCACTGCTGAAGTAAACAATGCCGGGTTTAACACACTTAAAGAATCTTTGCAAATGTTTTACGAGGAAGGAAATTCACCAGGTTTGTTGGAGAACAAACGTAAACACAGGAAGCTCCACAGAGCACCTCTGAAGGCCACTTCAGACCAAAGACTCGCGACGAGACCAAACCGCTTTAGAACGTTGCAGGAAAAGTCGCAGTGTTGTGATCTGACTCAGCTGAGACTCAGCTTACGGCCAATCAGCTCGTAGAGAAGTCAGCTGGTCCCCTCGACCTGCTCCTGGTATGTTGTTGCTGTAAGAGACTCACTCTCACCATCTTCACTCATATTTGAAGACACCACAAACAGCAGAAAAGTCGGCAGTTAGGACGGGACTACAGAGTCGTTGCTATGGAAACAATAGTGTGTCACCTTGTCACATTGGTGTAAACTGGCAGCTTTCAGAACGTTGCAGACCTTCATCCAACGCGTCTTTGTTCCGAGCTGGGCTTTAGACCCAAACAGCAGGTCGACCTTGAGAAAGTGTGTAAAAGTACTTTCTGACACACTGACGAGGTTTTATAAATATTTAATAATACAAAGTATCAGCAGCAAAATGTCCCTTTGATTTGGCAAAAGGAAGCTTTCCTCCTGCTACTGAACGTTAGGAGGGTGGTTACCGACTGCTGATCATCAGCTTCAGGACAGACATCCCAGGTCAAAACCTTCAGTAATACACCACGTCAGGTGAAATGTCAACGGGTTACGTAGTTTGAAAGGTATTTTTTAATGAGGCAGTACAAAGTAAAGCAATGATGAAAAACAACATGTGGCAACAGCTCAAACGTGTCTTTCCTCGTGTGAAACACTGGAACTGTGGCTTAAACACTTCCTGTCCACGTTGGTGGCAGTTTGTGACATCGCAGTGTCCTCTGCACACCGAGAGCCTGGAAACCGTGGCAACGTTCAGTCCAACAACACGCGCCGAGGAAACTAAAGGCCTCAGTCGGTTCCCGTGGCGCCGGCTTTTCCTCGCACTCCTCACGACTCCGGGACGCAGTGGCGTTCCTCGGGGGCTCTACTCCAGGCCCAGGGAGAAGTTGATCCCGTGGACGATGCCGATGATGATGGGTTGCCAGGCGACCAGGTATCTTAGCCAGTCGAGCAGCTGCCCGTACAGGATGTGCGTCTTCTCCCAGCTGGCAGGAGGTGAAGGAGTTAAGGAGAGACGACGCTCGATTATAAAACCTCACATTTAAAATAACCGGAGTGCATTTTAAGAGGAAAGAATTAACTTGAGGTCATGTTCCTCTCACATGAACACAAACTGGTGAGTCACATTTTTATTTGTTTAGCAGCTGCTTGTTTTCTTAAATCATTTTGAAAGTTAAACGCTGTGTTTCATCACTAGGGAGACCACCCTGAGCCTCAGTGCTGTCATGGATGCGGGGGGCGTACCTGTCCGATGGTGAGTGTGAAAAACAAATCGGCCAAACAAGTAAAAGGATACGGGTTGCTCATCATCCTCTTCATGTCAACTTTCTCGTTGCAGTACGGACACGTCTGCTTCTTACCCACGATGCACCAGCCGCGGATGCAGAACTCGTGGAATCTGAAGGGGGCGGGGCAAGTTAAGGCAGAAATGCTGGAAATCCTTATTTTTATGTACAGCATTTACAGCGATCAGCCGTCACTCCGTGAGCACCAACAGGTGAAGTGAAGAACACTGGTTATCTGGTTACCATGGCAGCTGTCAGTGGGGGGATATATGAGGCAGCAGGTAAACATTTTGTCTCCAAGTTGATGTGTTGAAGCAGCAAAAATGGGCAGCAAAAGGATGTGAGCGACTTTGACAAGAAACCAAACTGTGGTTAGCTTAGCTTAGCACAAAGACTAGAGACAGGTGGAAACCGTTAGCCTGGCTCTGATTAAAACTACACCTACCAACACCTCGTGTAGGTTTGTTTAAGCCGCACAGAAGCAGTTTGTGGTTTTACTGATGGTGATGTGGCTGGAACTATTTCTTGGCCAACAACAACCTAGATCTTGTTCCTGAAAGGGAAGCGTCCACGACACAGAAACCGACTGTGACCTCTGACCTCAGGGCTCAGGAGATACAAAGCCTTTGTCTCCTGCAGCCATCAGCTGAGCTGTAGGATACATGTGTCCACAGGAGAGCTGGTAGGTGTCTTCTATGAATCCTTCCTCCTCCACGTCCACCAGGATCCTCTGACCGCACACGGCGCAGATGTCGCTGGTCAGGCTCCTGCTGGGCATCCCTCCCTTGTTGTAGTACTGAAACACACACAGCAAGAGGATCATCCTGCGCTGCAGGTTTGGAACTACAGCGACGAGGAGGAATCGTGGATTCACCGAGGAATTCTGCAGGGCCACAACATGAGCCGCGTTTTTTGTTTCTCAGCCTATATTTGTTCACATTTCTGCAAAATGTCAGCATTAAAGCTCCGCCAGCAGCTCCTGCGTACAGGGAACTGTCACTGGTTCACTGTGATGCTGAAGAAAACCTAAAAAACGTGATGGTTCTCAGCCAACTTCTGCAGCTGTCCTATGATGATCCTGTGATTTCGAAGCGGGTTCTGTGTGCGTGTTCAGACTTGAGCAGCATTAAAACGCTGCCAGGTTTGAATCGTACGCCAGCTTCAGGCTGCTAACTGGCACTGAAACGTCACTTCTCAGGGGGAATGCTGCGTTTCTTTACGCGTCCTACCCCGATCGTAGAAGCCATGTAGTCGGAGCAGATTTCGGCAAAGTCTCTGCCCATGACGCCGTAGTAGAGCCCGTAGAACAGCATGATCACGCCGACGTCCATGGAGTCCTCTGCCTTGATCCTGCACAAAGACAGGAAACGGACAGCGGTGTCTTGCAGTGGGACTCCACAAACCTTATATATGCAGTGTCTTTGTTACGCCTTCAAAAGAGAGAGCGAGATGTTTAACTGCAGGTTTCAGCGACGAAGCCTTCACAGCGCCTCAGTAATAATACGTTCTGTTTTACGGGCGAAACTTAACGGTTTTGATCATCAATTAACTGTTCCCGTCATGTTTCAGGCAGAAAACACTGCTGTCCTTCGTCAGCACCACTAAGCTGAATGTGTTTCGGTTGATAAAACGACGTCTACGAACGAGGTGCAGTATATAAATGACCAGACAGAAAGTTACGTCGCTGCCCTCTAGTGTTCAGCAAAGCACAAAGTATTATGGGAAGTCCACGATGAAGTAGTGTTACGTTTTGTTTTAGCTAGTTGAAGTCACGTTTTGGGCCTTACTTCTGTCTCAGCCTTACATTAGATGCTGCTGTGCAGGACTTTAAATCACTGAATTTAGTACAAAGGTTAGTAAACGCACTTGACTTATGAAGCACTTTCACAGATCTCAGATCAGCGTCTTGCCCAAGCCGCGCCGCCTCCTGACCGTCTGACTCACCTGAAGAAGGCGTTGAAGCCGAACATGGTGAACATGATGGCCAGGTAGCCCAGGACGCCCACCGCGTAGCTCAGCTTGTAGATCAACAGGAACCACTTGTACACCATCCTGACAAAACACAGAACAGTTACAGCGACGAGCATCAGGCTGCTCTGAGGGTCTCGGCCCGCCGCCCCCCCCCCTCCTCACCGTGGCGTCCTGCAGGACAGCGGCTTGCGAGTGGCTCTGAAGATGACGTAGCTGGTGACGACGGAGAACATGCCCCACATGGACAGAAACCTCCACCAGTAGAGTTTGATGGTGAAGTAAAGAGGCACCACCCACATCTGGACCAGAGTCACCAGCTGAGGAGGAGACGACACTTTATTCAACGTTGTTGTCTCCTAATTCTACTTGTGCTGCTCTGAGACCAACTCATTACATGTTACAGTCCATTTGTTGACGTCGTGGAATAAAACCCCACTATCTCTGGACCAGACCAGACCGGACCTACTCAGAACTGTGGGGGCCAAACTCTGGTCCGTGGTCCCTACAGGGCCACAGGTCCGTGGGGGCCAAACTCTGGCCCGTGGTCCCTACAGGGCCACAGGTCCGTGGGGGCCAAACTCTGGCCCGTGGGCCCTACAGGGCCACAGGTCCGTGGGGGCCAAACTCTGGTCCGTGGGCCCTACAGGCCACAGGTCTGGGGTCCAGGATGCTCCTGGGTGGAGGAACTCACGTTGTAGGAGCGGTGGTGCCGCTGCTTCCACTGCACCAGGACGATCTGCGCCACCACCAGCGTGGCGATGAGGATCAGCACCATCTCCGCGTGCATGGCCTCGTGGCCCCGGTGCTTCACGTGCAGACGCTCGTGCTGCACCCTGGTGGAGCAGAACGGTGGGTGGAGGACATTTGTCAGGGCATATTCCTGCAGGCGCAGCTTTCCGACGCGGGACGCGGTAAAACTCACCTCCAGGTCTCTCGGTGTGTCATCTTCAGCAGCTCGTCCTGCAACAGAAACAGCAGCTGGTCTCTGGTCTGTTGGACGTAGGGTAACAGCAGCTAGGCAGCTAGCTGCCGCCAGCAGCTTTGCTTTGCTTATTCGGGCGTTATAGCGCGCGAACAGGTGCGTCGCCAGCCGGCGTCACTCACCTGGGGGCGAACTCCCGCCATGCTGAGCTGGTGGAAGCTAACCGGCTAGCTGTGCTAGCAGCCCGCTGACAGCTGCTCCGCCGGACGGAAGGGCGAGAGGGTCAAACTGCACACCGCGACTGAGCCACAACACCGTAGTACCTAGTGTAGCAGCGCACACCAACCTGCGCCTACAGCCAAGTATTTCCGTGTTCTTGTCAACATGTCGGCATTTAAACTTAGTTCTTATTACCATTTTGTGAGAAAACCTCGTTTTAATATGCAGCGTGTAAATAATCCAACAGCTGCTTATAATAGCGTTAATATGGGGAGGGGGGGGTCAGCTGATTTAGGATCACACACCACATGACGTCACATCACTGCTGATGCAGTTAAACAGACCAGTTCATTTGCTTAGAAATAAAATGAGACGAGAGAAAACTCAAGATACTTTTATTTCACTCAGGTTCTTTAAACACAGTTTGCATTAATTCCATTTATATTCAATGTTTGCTGATCTCACCACGTCAAAAGGTTTTAGGTGACAGTTCGACTTCAGTTCACTTTATTTCTTCATAAAAGTTAAAAACTAAAGAGACAGCAACAAACTCTGCATACAAAAACATGGAGAAATCCTCCCTGTGAGTCGACGGCGAACAGAAATCCTCCACCGAGCTCCGCCTGCGAAGAGAACAAACATCAGCCAACAGACAAAACTGAGCCGATGGTCACAAACAGAAGCGACTTCGCTCAGACATCCAAGGAAGGTTTGGACCGTCTCTGACCCGAAAGGCCTCTGGTGGAAACTACGAATGGCAGGAAATAATGTCATCACAGCGACTTGTGGCAAAATCTTATCACGGTTCAGATAAAATAATCTCACAAGAAGACCAAAAGCGACTCACCTCAGGAGGTCAGACACAGCTGCTGCACGC
>JAVQJF010030355.1:0-16696 GCA_036023855.1 Gadopsis marmoratus | reverse complement strand
CTGGTTCTGCCTGAGGTTTCTGCCTGTTAAAAGGCAGTTTTTCCTTGCCACTGTCGCATAGTGCTGCTCCTGGTGGAATTGTTGGGTCTGTAGATATAGAGTTTGCTTGGACTTGCTCTATATTAACAAGTGCTATGATATAGCGCTATATAAATAAAATTTGATTTGATTTGATTTGATATGTACAAGTTAACTGGTCATTAAACCCGAATGTCTCATTTCTTAACCTGATTTTGGTCAGTATCACCTCTGAGAGTAAATTTCAAAGTGTCATATATCATTGGAAAGTAGACAACCTAATCTGTCAGTATATCATAAATGTATGTTATTACAAAAGCACCATTTTAACCACACGTCGCCCCGGAAAGCCGAGAATCTGACGGTTCAGACACAATTTAAAGCTTGTCCCAACGTCGTTTCATGTTTTGTAGATGTAGATGTCTAGCGTAGCATCGATGCTACGCCCGGCACTAAAGGGTAAATACACAAGATACACCATCTTTTTCAATTTGCAGGGAAGTACTCAAACTAGGACAACAATTATATTTGTTGAACTGTGCTTAATTTATTTATTATGCATTTTTTATGCATGTTTTATGGCTAGACTGTGGTGATGCCAAGCTGTTACCACTTGTCTTTAGCGCGGCCATGTTTCATCCTGAGCAATCTCACCCAATTTCCATCAACTACGTTAAAATGCCAATACAATACTGATTCTTAAATCTAGTAGGTATGTTTTAAAGGCGCTGCATTGCACCGTTGATGGTGCGAAAGGAGCAGTTTCCACCAGCTCCCAACATTTATACTGAAACATGCAGTATTTTGGTCTAATCTGTGTACTGAACACGCGGAGAAAACCCTCAATCAATTCATTTCATCCAACTCAAAATATCCAGCATGTTTCCCAAAAAGCTGGATTACACCTTTTAACAATGCAAGTGAGGACTTACTGCAAGCTGCGTACACATCCTTCAGGTGTCTGTTTGCTAGATAATTTGATTAATCGCACGTCGTCATCATCATCATCATCTCTCCATCTGTCTCTCTCTCTTTTCATTTGCCCATCCCTCCTTCCTTCTCTCTCAGTTCCAGGGAAACCTGGGTGTAAAACTGCAGAGCCCAGCAATATCCAACACAACAAGGCCCCATCTCATTAACAATGGCCTCAGCTCGCCAATATATACAACTCATCAACTGGGCGCTCGTATTTGCGAGCGTGCGTGCGAACTAACACCATGTTTGCGCGCAACAGAAGGAGTCAGCAACTTTACCGGCCAGCCTGCAATCCTCATCTCGAGATCTTTTTAACAAGGAGCCGGTCAATCAATGTCTGATCGATAACTATCCGGAGCCCGCCAGCATGAAGCTGTGTGTGTGTGTGTGTGTGTGTCAGGCTGACTAATTCAGACATCTAGGCATAGCGCTGAGCCTGTTGGGCCTCCTTTAAGCACAGCGTGCCAGCTGTGGAGACGTAAAACCAGCGCCGTCTTTGGCCGAGCTATCGGCATCCATGGGGTGGAGCTGGGGGGATGTCAATAATGTTGGCATAAACAAATATTCTGCAAGAGACAGAGAGAGTGAGAGGTGTAGGTGGATAGTGTGAGAGGAAGAGAGAGAGAAAGCTTGAAAATGTGGAGTGAGAGAAGCCAGCGGTTTTGCCAATAAACGAGCCAGCGCAGCACTATTGCAGATTGCCATGGAGCTTAAGTACACAGGGTAAAGGCATTAGAGAGTCGGCCCCATCAGACCAATGCAACAAGAGCTGATCATGCAGCCGTAGGGGTGTGTGTGTGTGTTTGTAACATACACTGCACCCGTCTGTATATTGAGTGTTACAGTCTCAAATGGTTTATCTATCATTTATTCTATTGTGGCCACAGCAATGATACTCAAACAACAGGACGCACACTGTTCCAGCTGATTCCCAAAGGTGCTCTTGTGGGGCTGAGGTCAAGTTCTTCCACACCAAGCCGGCCACACAGGAAAGGGATTTACCGAAGCTGTCAGCATGAAGCTGGAAGTGCACTGTTGTCTAAAACATAATTCCATGCTGCAGGTGTTAAGATTTCCCGTAATTTGGACTGAGGGGCCTCGCCACAGGGGTGTCCACAAACACTCGGCCACGCAGTGTATTGGTCAAATCCTAAATACTGTATATTGTTCGAGCAGCATAGTCACGATCTCAAATCATAAAAATAAATAAATAAAAGCCTTCAGATGGAAACATTTGGATGAAAAACACGTTTCACACAGACTATAATTCTGGAGACAGTTTGGAGCCGTTCCTACACAGTTTCAGAGGATGGACTGTGAGGTCAAGTCAAATAGTCGCACTTTTCTTTTCTGTCATTATTATTCAGATTGTTTGTTTGTTGTGTATATAGCTTGACAGCATTATTAATGAGAATCCCTCCTCTATGATCTTTCCAGGTGAAATCCAAGTTGATGAAGCATCTGATAGACTGGCTGCACACCTGCGAGGACCTACGTTCTGTACGTCGTTGTAATTTCTTGCCCTGCACCTTTGAGCAGCGGCTCATTATCTGAGCAGATTCCTATCTTCCATCCCTCAGGACTCTTACAATCACAAAATTATTGATTCGCTCCGCTCCCCCAAACAATGGATGGTGAATTAGACCTGATTGCATAGATTCCCAACCTGCCTGGTTTAGCTGCTTGTAAAACCTGGTTAATGTTTGCGTGGAAACCAGTGGCGTGTGTTCCACTTCCTCTTGAGCTCTACCTTTTTAAAGATACAGCACGGTCCGCTGATTCCTTTTAAGTGGTAGAGCCCCAATACAAACTCCACATTTCCTCCCAGGTCACCATGTTTGGACTCTCATCGTGAGGCTTCAGAACAAACAGCATTGCTACTGGGTGGCATAAGAAAACTGAGATGCGGAGCAGCGGCTCTACTCCGAGCTCCCTCCGGATGTCCACTCACACAGTATATTTATGCATTCATGCCTTTTTCCGTGTCAATATTCTCTGATAACTGGGATTTATTCTCAGTACGGGATCTGTTTCACTGCATTGGAGAGAGTGACGACAGTGAGGCCGTGAGATGCTGCAAAGCTACATGAAGAGACAGGAAACATCTCCAGAGTGACAGAGGACAGCTACATTCAGAGCAGCGTCTGAAGGTAAAATACCACAGTCAAAGGCACAGGAACAAAGCTTTGCCCCTCTGAGAAACCCTTCGAGTGTGTGTGTGTGTGTGAGCACAGACTGCTTACTATTCCACAAGTCAAACGTCGGTAAGGGCTCTCAGGCTGGATGTTGCCAACAAACCAAAGTAGCCGGCAAAAGGCAGAGTGAAAATGAAAAACACTGAGATAGATGATAGACAGGCAACACTACTCCACATCACACAGAGTTCAAAGAGGAAAACAGTCTCCTGTGTTGCTTTTGAAAGAGTAAAAAAAAAAAAAAACAAAGCGGACGGGGATGAGGAGATTTGAATTGTACCAGAGCCAAAGTTCTATATTTGCCGGGGTAGGACTGAAGAGAGAGAGAGAGGTGTCTGATGGGGGAGGCGGCGAGGAGATGGAGATAAGGGTACGTAAGGCGCCTGATCCGAGAGATAAACAGAGACGTACAGGCGACAGTAGGAGAAACGCTGCAGACGGAACGTTGGGAGAGAAGGTGTAGAGGGAGCAGACAGTGGGAAAGAGGAGTGGAGCGATGATGCACGCACAAGAAAAATGTAGAACTGTTAGATTTGTCTGCACTGTGGTTTTCGATGGAAATGGATCTGCACCTAGTGGCTGGCGAAGTTCAACATTTATATTCACAGTAGTTTGGAGGTTTTGTCCCGTGCTTGACCGACCGATTGTCTCCTGCTTTTATATGGTTGTTGTTCTGTGTTTCCTGTTTGATTTTGAAGTTCTTCCTGTCCTTGTCCGTTTCCCGCCTGTTTGACTGGTTTCACCTGTTTTCTAGTGTCACCTGTCTCTCATTCCCTCATTAGTCTTGGATCATTAGTCTCATTCCTTTGTCGGTTCACTTCCTCTGTTGGATTCGGTTTCTGCGATTGTTAGCTTCAGACGGTCTCATGTTCTGGTTCAGATATTGAGCTTGGACCCTGCCCCACTTTTTAGAACTTTTAATCTGTCCACTTTTCTTTCTTTAGAGTTGCATTGATTTACTGTCTGCAGGCGCTTGGTGGGCAGAGGAAGTTCAGTTGACAACACCGTCATCTCAAACATCATGGCCTTAAAAAGCCGTTGGCTCCAGATTGGTCTCCGCCAACACCTGAGAAAAATGTCTGGTCCACTTTCTTCAGCAGCTGCTTGGTGCAGGGGACATAAACCGGGTTCATCAAAAGCTGCCTGCTGCAGCTGGAAACAGGGTTAACAAGAGCACTGAGACTGAAACATGCACCAAACCTGTTCTTAAAGCCAAAATTATCTCCTAAAAATCTAACTTTTGTTAAACAGAGCAGCAGAGTCGGGCGTGTTAATTCTCTGTGAGTTTGACACTGATAACGGCACCTTTCACGTTAAAAGTTGTAATTTTAATTTAAATGTGTAGAAACGTGTATTATGAGTAACAGGAAGAATGAATGAATAAAGGCACAATTTGTGGTGTAACTGTGAAAAGGCTGGCTACTAAAAGATACATTAAAAGCGCTAATAGTAAAAAATCTGAATTCACTAAATCTAAATATAGATTTCCTATTTTCCTATTATAGTTTCCTATTTAATAATCTCATTGGAGCAACAAATGTTCTCCGACTCATATAAAGGGTTGTTACATCACGGATGTTTGTGATCAGCCGATTAATAACAAAATATGTACATTTTCTATTTATACCTTTTTCCACACTGGCCTTTTGTAAAGAAAAAGCAGATCTCTGTGCCGAGGAGAGGAATAAAAGGCAAAAGTTTCATGCGCAACATTTCAGCTCCTTTGTTCCAAACCATTAATAAACACAGCACTAATGCACTTCCATTCATCTTCCTCAAAGCGCGACGTTAATAACAAACTCCCTCTTCTACACCTCAACATTCCAGCGTGAAAACATCACCCATTTTCTCACATTGTGCTACATTCTGGTTTGATCAAAACGTTTTATTTTCACAGATCAAAGTAGCGTCTTTTGTACAGAACGAAGGGGACCTTTTTTAATATGTAAAACAAAACAGAAAACGTGTCACTTGGTTCCAACGTTAAAATCAGCTGCTACTTTAATGAGGCTGTTCTCACCAGAGAACTGACAGCACTGGTTTACTTGATCAAACTACAGTATAATTATGTTTATTGTGCTCTGTTAGGGTGAGACATTGTTGTAGTGCTGCGAAACCTCTTGGGTGGGAGGTTGACACCAACCAAACCGGTCAAATCCATGAGCAGGATCAAAGATCTGGGAGAAACTCACTTTATTTATACAGCTACCAAGTCTGTGGTCAGATCCCTGTAGTTTCCCCTTTAATTCTTAATTTTCGATTACTTCAGTGGATGTAACGATCTGCACCTGGTGCACATTGGATGGCGTTGTCAGTCCTAATGTCATCAAGTGATCATTTTGTTTTTCGCTCAAGGTTTTATTTCCCCTCCTCTCTGGACAAATGGACCGAAAGATAAGTCCAGGCTTCACTGAGGTACTACTACTGAGGGCGGGAATGCAAACTCAGAGGAGCTCCCCAGCGGGAGGTTCCTCTCAGGGAGTCCCCAGAACGGTTTGGTCCGAAGACGCCTGCAGTCAGAAGCTCTTCTACATATTTTAATGAATTTTCCGCTTCACCGTGTACTCAAAAAAAAATACATTATGGAGTGTTCTCACCCCAAGAGGACCTCATTTATCGTAAACCGGTGGGGGACGGTGTTCGCCTCACAGAAAAGCTTTTTTAATTAACGTAAACATAGAAAAAAATGATTGTTGCCTTGCGAGATGTTCAAACTAGCCAATTGTCTCCATCTGCATTTATTGGCTTGTTAATTAGCCTCTAATTTGTCTTCTGCCGCTGTGCCTCAAAGAGTGACGTCATACCTGCCGTCCGTTGAGGAACCGGCCCGGGCAGAGCAGCTGTTCCGCCTTGTGATTGGAAAAAGTTAACGCAGGAGGAACACGTACTCTCTCCGATTGGGTAATTGGCCGACGAGGAGCTGTTGTCCTTCCGCATGATTGGGCAATTGACTTAGGAAGAGGACTTGCTCTTGGTTTTGATTGGCTCAGGAGGAGTGGGTCCTGAGTGTCTCTCCAGACGGATGAGAGCAGATGTCAGCTCTCCACCCAGCTGCAGTCACCTTCCTTCCTCCCTCGTTTTGGTGTTCTGGCCCATTATTCTCTCCTCTGTTAAACTCACTTCCAGCGGCAGCAGGCAGCTGTTGTTTTTCCTGTTTCTTCGGTGAGAAAGCTCTGATCAACCCCCTGTAAGCTACCTGCTCAGCAAGAGCCGAAATCAAACCAAAGCTAGCAACTAGCTGGTGAAACACTCATAACGTCTAGGAGCCGAAGGGCTGTCCTCGCCGTCATTTCTAATGATTTATCTGTCCAATCAGATGCCATGCTCGCCACCCGTGCATGAGCTCGTGAGAGCCTTGTAGAACTTGCGTATTTGTCTTTTTTATTTGCCACAGCCACTTTGTGAAGTGTGACTAGCATTTGCCGTCTGCGTGGAAGCAGTCGTCACAAATGGCTTTTGTGAAACCGCTCGCGACTGTTGTCATCAGGACACCAGACGTACAATGAGAGTGAGTATCGTACATAAACGGGGTGGAAAAAAAAGTCAACTCTAAATGAATGCGAATGGAGCTCTGTGTCCGCTGGATGTAAGAATAAACATCTGCTTGCTGACTTGTTTGCCATATCAACCTTTTTTAAGGTAACATGTCCGTTTCCAGCTGGTTCTGCTGCCCCCCAAAGTGAAAGTTATAGGACAACTAAAATGATGTGGTTCTGGTTTAGGGCCAACAGCTCAGCTTAAATGAAATGTTTTCTTTTTCTCTGGACACACACAAATACAAATCTTCCCTTTGCCGCCGACTCTTCGACCCCTTTGACAGAATCCCTTTGTTATTCCTCTGGCTAAGGATTTAACTTGTGATGAACTCCGCCCTCTGACCCACCACTGTGTCACCTTAGGCACTGTGAATAAGTGGACTCACAGCCCCTCCCCTCAGACTCCCTCCACCGCTGTTTACGGCCGGTCTGCTCCGTCTGGCTGCCAGCGAGACGGAGCGGATTGGTCCTGCCGAGTGTCTGTCGCAGCTCACCACCCACCGCCGCCCGCTACAAAAGCACATAATGAGGCCTCGGTCACGCACCACCACGCCTCCTCAGTCTTGTCCCGCAAGGAAGGAAGAAAGGAACCATGCAGTCGCAAGTCTCCCACACACACACACACACTCGTGGTCCAGTGCTCACAACCTAAAGCTCCTTTAGCGAGTAGCTGGCAGGGCGGAGTGGTGACCATGGTAGAGCCAGTGAGGTCACAGATTACCAGTAAAGATCTGGGTGGTCCCACATTGTGTCATTGCTGGACCAGCTATTTGTTTCACAGCACTGTCGAGATATTTATATAGACAGATGAAAGAACTTGTCTAGACTTGGGGTGAATTTTACTGTCAGAGACGCTGATGCGGTGATGTTAAAGAATGAAACTGGGTTGAGCTTAACATATCAAATTACGATTTTTTTTTTTATGCGCTTAATCAACATGTTATTTGTCATGTGGGACAATATCTGGTAGATGTCTTCTGGGTTTTCGCTTCCTACAGATATGGTGAAATCCTTGGCTACTCTGTATCCATCCATCAAGTTCTTCATTCTGATTTAGGTTGTGGTGGCGACAGAACATCAGTGCAAACATCCATTTCCCCAACAACGCCCTCCAGCTTTGCATGGCTCAGGCCCAACCAATCGCAAATGCCCCACAATATAAAGCCGCGAACAGCCAAGTCAGGCGTGCGTGTTTTGTTCTTATTAAGGAAGAAGAGGGCGCTGCATTATGACCACGACAGAGAGAGCTACTACACTTCCAATTATGTAATATGTCCGTTTGGTGTGTTTGTGCGTATCCCTGTAGTCCCACACTTGAGCGTTCGTTGGATCCTGTGAACAGATTCCCCCTGGAGGACGAGATGAAGCTCGTCCAGCTCCACTACCCTCTTCTAATCAACTCCGATCATCACTAATATCTACTTCTGATCTCTTTTACACGCCTGTCATTTATCTCCTTTGTGTTTTGGCAGGTTGAAGATGTAATTAACGGCATCCATTAGCGAGGCAGAGGCAGAGAGAGAGAGAGAGAGAGAGACAATGTGTCCAAATCTGCAGCCTGCAGTTAAAGTGTGACGAGCGTCTATGGAGACTCTCATTCCATCCCGTCTGGCTAAATACTGAAATCGACTAAAGTTGTAGGTGTAACAGTTAATTTACTGGTAAATAAATAGACGGCATGACGTGTTCTTCTCTTGCTGAACTAAATTGTTTATTCAGGTTTCAAGAAGCACAGATGACACGCATCCTACAACACCTTTTTCTCAGTGAAGGTGTTACTAGTCTCACTTTATTACCTTTCATCATTCAAAACAGAAATCACTTTTGTCACTTTTGTAAGAGTCCATGTCAGACTTTTTTAAAGCTGGATATCTCATTTTCCTGTCAAAGCCTTCACCCTCATTTCATAATAGTAATAATAACAATGTCAAACTTACTTTGAATAATCTTTTGGATATTAAATTTCATCATTTCTGTGTGGCAGCCTGGATCTAGAAAGCCCTGATGGCTAAAATGTTAATAAGCTAGCTAATAAAAGGAAAGGAGCAGTGTTTAGGCTGTCATGGCTGGCTTCTCAGCTGCAGGGGCTCTGTTGTTTGTTTTGAAGCACTAATAATGGCTGCGCAGACTTATAATTATGAACTTAGTGAGGTGAGGAAATTACTAGAGATGAATAGACAGCGGGGGACCAGATTGTTGGAAGACACATATCAGAGTCTGTTCCTGACTCACTCGGATGACGGGAGGTTGAAAATGAATGAGGCTGATTCCCAAAAACAAGATATTCATCATTCACAAAGAAATTGCACCTTTTGCAGAATATATAATTAAAAAAAAAAAGCATACAAAAGGTCATAATTTAATTATTATTATTGTTTTCATCCTGATGGAGTTTGGTGGTGTTCCACAAAAACAGATAGCAGAAATGGTGGTGCACAAAAGATCAAATAAAAACTGTGCGCAAGACACGATTGTTTGGTGTTAAAGCCGTGAAACCTGTGCCTGTTCTGAGCCTCTGCTCGAGGGTTGAAGTTATATATATATATATATATATATATATATATACAGTCATAGCTCCTGTGGGTCAAATTAGGAACAAACAAGGTTGGAGGATTTGTTGGATTAAAACTAAATTATTTTAAAAAGTTAAATTAAGTTTTAATCATGTCGTATTTAGTCTCTCATACAAACCGTGAACATGTAAACCAGTTTCCTCTCATCACTCGTACCGTTTCCCCCCCGTTCAGTAAACAACATGCTCATTTGTTTTGGTGGGTAACTTGACCAAACTCATCCTGTCATTTCTCACCGTCTCTTCTGGGCTGAATAGGCTTCCCTCCCACCTGCTTCCCTCCTCTGATTCGTGTACACGAACAGATGGCAGACGAGCGCAGAAGAGTATACCAAGGTGCAAGTGGGAGGTGTTTCTTTTACGAGCGTGTTTGTGTATAAGCCGTGAATATGCGCCTATGATGTTACACCGTTATTTACATCTGCAGCGCAACGGCGACAGCTGCTGCCGCCCATGTCTCCTGTCTGTCAGCCAAACACGATGCAGCGTCGCCGTGACCCAGAGATTGGGAGGGGGGTCAGCAGTGAGGGTCAGCAGTGACCCAGAGATTGGGAGGGGGGTCAGCAGTTTTGACCTTGGCCTGGCTTTGACCTTTTATCTGGATCAACAGTGTGAGCAGGAGATTGAAAAAGTAGCTTGCAAACACAATCCCCTCCGCACGACATGGACACGTGGGTTGTTCCGTGTGAGCCGCCACCCTCAAATGCATTTACACATTTTAACAAGCCACCACGCACACAGTGACACGCAGATTGGACGTGTGACGATACATCGACTAATTGACATGAAACGCTGTTCTCAAGTTAACCGTGTGAACAAACTGACAACATGCTTCCAACTCTTTCTGCTTTTTGGGCCGTTTATGCACTTAATATTGTCCTCACTCGGTGGAAGGTGTCCAGTGGATCCTGACTCAACAAAAGAAGAAAAGATTGTTCAGTTTCAAAAATGTGCAAAAGTAAATCGGTGAGAACGCGTCTTGTCAGCATCGGTGATCAAATCAACAGGCACCATTTCTGTAGCTAACAAGCTGACGTGCTGATACACACTCAGCCACTGACTTCCTCATAAAACAACACAGCAAAACACCAAACTGATGAAGCCGTTAGAGGCACTGAGCAGAAAGCGTGTGCTAGCTGACATATTCTATATACTGTAGATATACCGATATAGCTCTTTAAACCGCTGTCCTACCTTTTTTTTATAGTAGCTTCTGATTCCCAACAGGAAACCTGCGTTACAAACTGGGTTTTCACCACCAATTTTATAAAAATGATTTGTCTCTTGTGAGTCCCTCCGTTTTATGGAAGTGCAGCTTCTTTTACGTACTCACAGGTTTGTCTCACAGGTCCTCTTTACATAATCCACAATCTAAAAGGTGTTTAAAGGTATTTATAGACTAAATGTTTAACTTGCCAGTTTTTTCACCTCTTATATTCATTAAGGATTGTTTTAGGAAATGGCTTCAGCGTTGAATGAAACATCCTCTGATAACTTCATATCCACATGATTTGCATTTGTTTCTTTCCCCACAGACCATGTTTGGATTCAATCATCGTGAGTTAAAATATGTTGTCAGTGTTTCCCATTGGAGATGGATGTTATGAAATTAGGGATGTTTTGGTGCGTTTAACCCCCGAGACTAAGGTTCCCCCTCTAGTTTAAACCAATGAAAGACTTAGAACTTGATTCAGAATGAACATTGCTGGGATTAAAAAAACCAAAGCGGGAGCATGTTTCATACCTTGCCAGTTGATAAATGTGCACATTTCATTCCAGAGGCTGAATATTAGAGCAGGGTGAGACACCACGTGAACCCTGTGGATGTCTGCAACCTTTATGGTCCATTTGAACAGGATGATGAATCACTTGAACAACGCAAACAGGCTCAAAAACAGCCGACCATTACAGTGTTTTCTTCACTGTGCTGTGTGTGTATATATATATATATATATATGTGTGTGTGTGTGTGTGTGTGTTTTAAAGCATTTAAAAAGTACCTGTACACTATTGACACTTAATATAAAGTTTGTCCTGGAGGCTGTTTCATATGGAGGCTTGAGCTGTTTCACTATCTCATTAATCACACCGGTAGGTCGTCTTGTCTACACCTCCTCTCTGTCACACAGTTACTCTTTCTGCATTCCTGTCCTGTCCTCTGTCTGTCAGCATTTCACTGCTCTCTCTCCTTTTCCCCAGTGTTACCTCTCAGCCTCTCCTTCCTCTGATATCCTTCTGTCCAGTTCAGGGTGTGTGTGTGTGTATAATTGAAATATTCATATGACTCTCTGTGCTGAGTTAGTCCGCAGATAAGCAAATGTACTGTGGTAAAATCATTAAGTACATTAATTCAACTTAAAACTGTTATAGAGCAGCTTTGAGGTTCTGGTACTTGATTTACACCTTCACACACCCTCAAAGGGAAATCTACTTATTGACTCCACTTTCTTAATTTTCGTATCACTGGAGCTACTAATATACTTTTAACGTACATGGGATGAGATCATAAAATATCCCCATTTCCATTTTTTCCTACATCCTGTCCACCTTTCTTCCCTTCCTTTCTACTTGATCTTTTCTTTGTATTTGCTTTTTTCCCTCAACTTCTTTGCTTGCTTCCTTCCTTTTTTCTTCATCCCTTCTTTTCTAAAACATCGTGTTGTATATTGAACCCAACACCGTGAGCTGATTGGCAAGCATGAAAAAAACCAGACATATGGCATTTTCTCTGCAAAAAGTAGAACTAAACTCATTTCACTGAATGAACATTTTAGTAGGGCGAAGTGAATTTAATGAGGAGTAAAAATCTGAATTCAGGAGTTTGTGAATTTGTGAATTTGTGGTTTTGCTGCTTTAACTTTAAAGATTTGAGTTCTTCTTCCACCGCTGCACAGATCGCACACATGGAGGACATTTTATTTATCACTGTGGACATGTCAGGCTGTCACTGGACTATGTTTCATCTCACCTCTTCTGTCCTCCTCTTTCTCCTGAGCTCCAAACCCCTTTCTAAAACATGTGTTGAAAAAGTTTGAATAGTTCAACTATTTGGAGAGAGAGAGAGAGAGAGAGAGAGAGAGAGAGAGAGAGAGGAAAAGTGTTTGTTTTAATGAAGACAACAAAGCGATATGCATCATTAAGTCTCACATAATTAAAGACAGAACAAACTCAAGTGTTTGATTAAAAGAGCATTTGTCTGAAAACACCCTCAAATATGTCAACACACACACACACACACACACATGCATGAACACATATACACAACACAAACACACGGATAAATACGCAAACACATAGTACACAGAAAAGCACGGCCCTCTCTTTTTTTTGAGCTAATGATGCAAAAAGCAATGGATGAGGGCGGAGTAACTTGATCAAAACACACACACACACACGCAGGCGTCTGTCCCTATGGGAGGTTAATGTCATCTCCGTTTGGTTGATTGTAGTGGCTTTTCTCCCCTGGAGACTTTTCCACTACTCTGCACAGTTGCACTATTTATCTGCTCTTCATCTCTACATGCAGGCAGAATCACACACACACACACACACACACACACACAGAATGGGATTATCTAGACAGAGTGAGAGACAAAAACACTAGAAGCATCTCTGATTTTCAGACGCCCATCAAGGCACATGACTGAAACAGCAAAGGCAGCAGAGTTGTGGATGTTCAACCATCGTTGCACGATGCTATTTGTTTGCAGGTACACACGCCTGCTCGAAAATCATGAATATTTTGGCTGAGGTCTGGTAGAGCTCTCTGTGTTTCTCTCCTACATCGCATACAGAGAGGAATAAAAGAAAATCCCACTTGATATCTGGTTGTCGTGAAGAATGTGTTGGAATGTGAGGAAGCTTTGTTGGCCCTCATTTAATTTCTAACAACAGTTAGTAGCAGCAGGCTCGTCAGCAAGTTGCACTGACTGAGTGACACAACCTGCAAGTCGTGCTACACATCTCAAGAAGGTTCAACAATAGTTGATGCCTGCTCCGAAGTAAGCTCTACTTTGTTTGGCAATACTTGGCAACATATGAATCCTGTAAAACCAGTTGCTGGTGTTACAGTTACTCTGGCAGATTGTGGATCTGCAGTTAATATGATCTCTGAAACCCACACAAAGGTAAGGCCAGGTGTCAGAGCCAGTAGCATATACATGGTTACGTTGCTAAGCTATGCTAAGCTATGCACGGACTGATACTTTTTTGGAGGACTTAAACAAACCATTAGTTGCCTTTCTAGGTTGCCAACCTTGGCCGAGACATGCTGGTGGGGATTTAACACGATGGATGTTTGTCAGCAGACTTGCAGTGTTGAATTTATGTCGAGAGCATCTGAACTGAAAGAACCAAAGGTGGACAGCAAACGGCAGACCTCCATTGTGTGGACGACAACAGGACGGTAAAATGGAGGGAGGCAGGGGGAGAAGACCCGCAAGGGAAACGATCTACCGTTACCGTCCAGAGTTAACATATCTGAACTGTTTGCCGTCCTCCGCGCTGGAAGATGCAACATGGATGTCACGTAGCTGCGTCACACGACGAGACAACGTGGACGATCTGGACAACGAGAAGCTACAAACGTCTCTTTTTCAGACAGACATAAAACAAGTGCGGTTCTCCTTGGATTATCCACGTTGGGAACGAATGAACGACCTCACGCTTTGGAGGAGATTTAACATTCCTGTTGAGTTTGCAGTAGAATATTAAGAGCAAAGTGCATTATGCAGCTACATGCATTACTAGAATAATTACATAAGATTATAGGCATTAAAATCATTTTATGTAATATATTTGATTCCACTCTTTGTATAAACAGTGCGACATCACCAGAGGAGCATATCGTCATGCGGCTGACGCAGGTGTGTGTGTGGGTGTGTTGAATCTACTGATCATTAAGTCCATCCGCTGCTCCTGTCTTGGTTATTCTAATTTTGCAACGTCTCTCCTCAAGCAGAACAGAGAGACGGAAACAAAGACTCGCCTGTTTCTCTCTCCGCTGCACAGCCATAATTACCTTCTCAGGTAATCAAAGAGAGACATCCACACTCCGGCGGCCCGGAGACGCCCTCCGCTCCAGCCGAGGCTGCAAGCAAAAAACCCACATTCCAAAGTGCACTTGGCTGCTTACATGGAGGACTTTTAACGTTCCAAGACTTGAACGCACCACCGGTGAACCAATTTCACAATCGAGTGCCAGATTTACTTATTTTATTCAGTTGATCCAAATGCACGTTTTAAGGATGTTTATGCTACGCGGGACACACGACTAGACTAATGGCCTGTTCAGCGTGAGCCTTAACAGCCTTATCAGTGATGAGTGATATGAATTGTTTAGGCGAGAACTACGTGTCATGGACACACATGCACTATATTTTCTTCTTTTGATTTAGAAGGAATAAGGTTGAATGTTTGCTCTCCTTGAAGGCAGCTGTAAAGCCGCCTTTATATACTTACTTAATCATTAATACAGTTATTGTGTGTGATTTCAGGGGACGATGCACATTAATCAACACTGACATTTTCAAAACATCCGGGTTAATTTGCAGCTGTCGTGCTGACATTCCTCATTAGTAAGTGTACAGTTGCTTGCACTGTGCAGATATATTTATTCATGTATTACAATATTACATATATATTTTTGTAAAAACAAAAAAACTATACCTGAATAGCAACATATCAATACGCACTAAGCTGTACTACTGTGCTGTATGCTGCAGGTAAACACGCACATGGCTGAAGATGACACTAGATACGACGGTGTAGCTGCCTTCAAACTGCCTGAACAATAACTCAGGCTTCACATGGATCTGGGGTTTTGTATGGTTGGCAGGCTTATGGGGACAAATTATCATTTTGAAAACAGAAAAAGACAGTAATCCGAGTCGTCTCGTCTGTGCATCACAAGCAGTCGCCGTTTTCGGAGTCCAAAGTCTCTCTGCTGTCTATTAAAGCCCTCAGCGGAGTCTTTTTCCGCCATATTAAACCATTCACACGTGTTCAATTAAGAACCATTAATTTGCCAAACTGCATTCCCACTTAAACCATCAGAGGGTTTTTAAATCACGACCAATTACCCTGCCACCACAGCACTCTGCCTACATTACCGAACCGATCAGTCAGGCAGGCAGACAGAGAGAGGCCCCCGTCCCATTACAGCCGAGCAGGGCGAAGCAGCGAGGCCCGTACGCTGATCTGAGCCGTCCAAGAGTTCAACCCAACGTGTCGAAACTGTCACGAAAATTACAGATGTTAAAGAAAATGACAAACGCCACCTCGTGTCCGACCTTCTTCTTCGCATCCCTGACCGAGGCTCGCAAGAGGTTAACACACGCCGCGTACCGCTGACCTTCAAACCGAGGACCTCTGAACACGGTGGCACCGTGGATCATTGGTAAGAGCTTCCTCGAAGTCAGAAAGTCCTGATTCCGGACCTACTGGGCAGCCGGGGGGATGTCGATGTGACCCCATGATTTTCCTCTGGGTACTAACTTCATCCCTTCAGTCCAAACACATGGAAGTAGACGGAACTTAAAACTCTAAATAACCCTGCCTACCTGCGAATGTTTGCGTCTGTGATTCAGGTGATAGACAGACAGGTGACCTATCCAGGGTGTTCCCCACCTCCAGGTCAGAATCCCGTGTCCATATTGGATGATTCCGCTCCTCGCAACGCCATCTTTCAGCCAACACAGAAAGACGTGTGCCCTATGCTGCATGTAGCTACTGTGGAAGGTGAAGGCGTGAGGGTCAGGGTGGTAGATGGGTATGTGGCGCAACCTGTTCTCATTCCCACGTCGAACAACACCAACGTTTTGTCACCAGCATCAATAATAAACAACCAGCATAAGTGACCCTAATGTTAACCCACCCACGGATACACTGGACGCTTTGAGCCTTGTGACATTTTACAGTATATTTCCCCATTGTGATTCCACTTTTCCATTTTCTTCTTTTTATAATATCGGCAATATTTCTCAACGCAAAAACGCCAGAGTCTCTTTATGTTATCCCTCTCCCGGGACGGACAGGGATGCAAGAGATGTAGTAAAATTACAGTTTGCACAATCAGGGTGACAAAACTCTAGGTAAACATGTAGGTTGTGGCATGGCACAGGAGCTGAACACTGTACAGTGGATGACGCTGCTCTCTGCTCAGATATCTGACATTTTCTAATTACAATAAAAAAAAAAAAGGTCTTTCTGGCAGAGGAGTCACTCAGGGCATCTTTCATGGAGCGTGTGAGTAGTTGTGTGCATCTGTGTGTGTGTGTGTGTGTGTGTGTGTGTGTGTGTGTGTGTGTGTGTGTGTGTGTGTGTGTGTGTGTGTGTGTGTGGGTGTGTGTGTGTGCGTGCGTGCGTGTGTGTGGCTCTACGCAGTCGGGTACTCGTTGCCA
>JAVQJF010030354.1:0-38884 GCA_036023855.1 Gadopsis marmoratus | reverse complement strand
CCCCCCTCCGGGCGGGCGGGGGTGGGTGTGGGGGGGGGGGGTGGGGGGGGGGGGGGGGGGGGGGGGCCCACACAACCGTCCGGTTCTCATTAGAAATCACACGCATCAAGCCCACATAGCCATCTGAATTAACTTTGCAGACTGTATCCATCAGTCCATGCCCTGCAGGTGGCGAACTCCGCATGCGCGCTATGCTCCCTGATCGTGCCTTTCATGTCCTATTGTGACAAGCAATAAGTAGCCTATTTATTTTTCCTCTCCTCTCCTCCACCACCATCATCAGCAGCATCAGCAGCATCAGCAGCAGCAGCAGCAGCAGCAGCAGCAGCATCACGCCAACGCGCACAACCCAGAGTGGGGAGCCGATACGGCGGGAGCGCGCAGTAGCACCACGGCGCGCATGCACAGCTGTCAGCACCACGGACAGCAGCCGCTCAGCCCGGAGCGACCAGCCAGCGGCGCGTCGGCGTGATCAGTCCGCACAGGGCGCAGAGGAAGGCGGCTGGATGTACGGTTTGATTCTTTCTTCCAAACCGTAGGGAAGGCGTGAGCAATTCTGCAGAGGAGAGCAAGAAGAAGAAAAAAAAAAACGGGGGGGGTGGGGGACAATGCGGTTCGGACGCTCCTGGTTGACAGCCTGCCCCTAACATCACCATGCACATTCCTCCGCATTGCACATAAATTCACCTATTTTTCCAGCCTTCCTCTTCCTTCCTTCCTTTTTTTTTTTTTTTTTTTTTTTCTTTTTTTTTTGTTTTGGCCTCCCTCCCTCGCTCACACCGCCCACCTGGATCGTGTCTGCAGTCTGCATTCAACTGGGCTGTCCAGAAGCTGGTCCAGGAGCCGACCCGCCACCGGGGCTGCGCTGTGCCGTTTGCTGGTCCGCACGATGCGTCTGCTGCTGCTGGCGGTGCTCTTCTCGTGCTCCTGCGCGCGGGCCGGCTGCGAGCCGAAGATCGTGAACATCGGGGCCGTGCTGAGCCAGAAGAGATACGAGCAGGTCTTCAAGGATGCCGTGACCCAGGCCAACCAGGTCTACGGCAGGGACAAATTCAAGCTGACGGCCATCTCCGTAACGCACAAGCCCAACGCCATCCAGATGGCGCTCTCCGTCTGCGAGGACCTCATCTCCAGTCAGGTAGTGTGCTGGCACCTCTGCATGGCCGCTCCATCCAACAACTGCTTTACTGTTCTCCGGAACAAAGCCCGTAACTCAGGCTACATATGATCCACCGGACTTTAAAGCCTTGCAATAGAAAGTTGGTGCTTTCAGGAAACATTTCATGATCAGAAAGGTTTTCTCTGCTCAAGGGTGCACCGGGCAAACAGACCAGATTGAACTCTGAATGCAGACTACACAGTTGTCTATTTCCCCAAAAGCCCTCACAGTAGCAGACTAACTGTCCGTTGAGCATGGACGTATCACCAAATGTATAGAAACACTAAAAGATATCAGCCCATACACTATTACAGGCCTGCCAATTGTCCAATTTGGCACAGAGTATGCTTGTATTAGTCCACTTTGGATGCTTCTAATACAGTGAGCTCCCCACAGAGCCATCTGTTTGACAGACATCCAGTAATAGTCTTTGGTTTTGGGGAATATCTCGGACAAAAGGGCAAATGTACATTTCGGGACGCGTAGCTGCTGCAGATCCACCGAACTGCAAAGGAGCCAGTGAGGAGTGAAGATGTGGAGCGATATGACATTTACAATTAACTTGGCTTTCACTGGGTGTGTGTGTGTGTGTGTGTGCATGTGTGTGCTGCATGGTAACATATTGGCGAGAGGAGGTCAGCGCGGCCCCCGGACAGTTTGAGTTCCTGTGTGTTGGCCTTCAGGGCTGCATCCCTACCATGTTTGTGCCGCAGATCTAACAAACCAACCACATTTCATAAGCAGCGTGTCAGATGAGTGTGTGCATGATGAGAGTTGTCGAAACACTGGCGCACACTGAATTGCACTGACCGTGCTCTCGTGTGATGCTCATCGTGGCTTTTTTCAAAAAGCACCAAGGTTATGTCGCAGCATATCGAGGCGTGACGTCCCTCTTGCTCTGATTTCTCCCACACACACAATTAGGCTTCGTGTGAACAAAAAAACATAAAATATACACCTACCCACAGCTTCAGTGCTGCTTTCATGTCCTCGGTCCTCTGCTTAGTGTAATCACTCTAATTGATAGAGGCTTGTGGAATAATACTGTCGCACCCAGTCTCCTGTCACAAGGTGTGAGCGTGCAGTCCACACATTAGGCTGCACAAGGGTTCAGTTCTCTAAACACACACACCCCTCCTGTAAATGAAATAGAACTACAGCTAATTTAGGCAGAAGGTCTATGGAAGGTTTAATCAGATGAGACTGCAGTGACAGTTACTGAGAAGGGAAGTGTGTGGCAGATGGAGGAGTAGATGCCTGGGAGCAGTCCTTGGAAGATAGACCTCATTTTTGACCCAACCATACGGACTGCTCATACCCAATAATCCACGCCTGCACACTCATGCCAACTTCGTTCCTCTTCCTTCACGCCCACGAGGCATTTCTCAAGGCTGACCTCACAAAGACTCGCTTTTCTACAAGAGTAGTTGGCCAGCTTTGGCTTGCTTAACGCAGGGATAAGACTAAACCAAACAGACACAAATGAATTAGTCTGCCAGCCCACACAGCAAAGACATTTTGAACAAAGGAGCAAGATTTGCTCTTCTAGTTCTTCGTCACAGATGAGTTTGTCCCTGACTACAACATTTGAAGACATTCACAGGTTAAAAAAGTGTTATTTTTAACCTGTTATGCAGCATTTTAGAGCTGCAGTTGCACCCACTAAAAGATGAATATATTGTATTTAAAGTGAACACAAGTTCAATTCATGCTGAGGTAGAAAAACAGATGTTTCAGTCAAAGCTGGATTAAAGACCAGGCTAAGGTGGGCAACTGATGCTCGGGGGTCCCAAATGCCCTAAATTCAGTGTGACAATCAGTTTGTGATCATTTCAGTAATTGTAAGTAATTAAGGTGACTCCTGCATTTGTGTCTTGCAGCCCTGTCTTATCCAGTGTATATTCTTTTATGCAAATTATAACCAAACCAACACTAAACCCAAATAAATCTTAAATCTTGATACTAAAACATTGATTTTTCTTAACTATGCTGAAAATGACATTTAATAATGTAAATATTATACAGTCATCTTTGTAAACGTGCGTGCCTTTTTGATGTTAACAAACCTAATCGAGTCTCGTGCGCGTTGTTTCCTGTTGTTGTTACAGCCAGATATGCGGGCACACGAGACTGTTAGATATATATTTTTTTCTTCTTTTTGTCGTAGTCGCTCGATGCTTGCAATGAAAGAATTCAGATTTATTTGATTTACAAAGAAGGATAATGGACATTTTGCACCTTCCCATATGTCTGTTTCTGTATATGTTGTCTGTGGTGAATCTTTAAATATAATTATATGTTTGTGGTATATTGTCTGCAGAAATTAAGAAAGAAAGAATGAGAAGAAGATAGACAGAAAACCTGCAGAATGTCTAAAGTGGATACTGTTAAGACTTAATTCTTTAACTGGTGGTGTTACCCATTTGTCTTAATGTCAGTGTCAGAATGACAAAGTGTTGTGTCTTCCATGCCTCTGCAGGTCTATGCTATCCTGGTGAGTCACCCTCCCCAGTCCAATGACCACCTCACACCGACGCCTGTCTCGTACACTGCAGGCTTCTACCGCATCCCCGTGGTCGGACTCACCACCCGCATGTCCATCTACTCAGACAAGGTGAGTGATGGATGAGAGAGATGTAAAGAGAGATGGAGAGAGGGGAAAACAGGAAGAGAGTGAACAGGGAGTAAGGCGCTCCCCTGGGGCGGCTTCAAAAGCTTCCTAGATTAAACGTCCCATCACTGTCCATTAGAGGAGCTGTGATTAAATGGGTTTCCAGCTGAAAACTGAAAGACCATCATTAATAATGCCTCTGACCTGAGTAATGTTTTTATGAAGCACAAGCCATTAGAATGACACTTTAAAGAAATTACATACAGTAAATAAAATGCCAAGGACTTTAGTAACTCAATTTAAAAGCTATTTAAGTGACATCCCTCCTAATCCTGTAAATTAAAGGAAAAGTATGATTGGAATTATGTGGACGCGCGAATGTTACATGTGTCAATAAAGTGTTTTCGGACCAAACGGTGCTGTCGCTTTTCTGAAGAGGATGACCTTTCCTTTCATTTCTGGGCCTGGCTTTGTGCACGGGGGCATCGTCATGTTGAAGAAGAGAGAGGGCCTTTTCCCAAACTGCTGCCACAAAGCTGGAGACATTCAATGATCTAAAATATCAAAGAAAGATTGGCCTTCATTGCAGCTAATGCTCAAATCACAAAAAACAGCCCAATGGGACAAGGGTATCCACATACTTGTGGCCATAACATGCATATCACATTTAGAAATGTATTTAAATAACCTTTAAAAGGGCCAGATTCTGCCCTTGTGGCAGGTTTTTGTCCACTTAATTCCACGTCATTGAGCAACGAGCCATTCATTAAAAATGAAGATCTAATGGGAAACTGCTAATGTCTGCTTCCCGCTCGGTGCTCCTCAGAGTATCCACCTGTCCTTTCTGCGGACAGTCCCTCCCTACTCCCACCAGGCGCACGTGTGGTTCGACCTGATGCGCGAGTTCAACTGGAACCACATCATCCTGATAGTGAGCGACGACCACGAGGGGCGGGCTGCTCAGAAGAGGCTCGAGACCCTCTTGGAGGAGAGAGAAACAAAGGTGAGATGCTCTGGCTCCCAGGCCCCCCCCCCCCTCCAGAGTGTGTGAGAGCATGAGCGCGTGAGTGCGTACGGTTTCTTAACCTCAAAGGTCTTCTATGTAACTGTTTTCCTTTCTGTTGTGTGGCCACATCTCTTTCTCACCATTGTGCAAACATTGGCTAACATTCCTAGAGACATCAACAGCGTCTAATGTGGTCTAATCTGACAAAAGTTTGTATGTTTATTTGCTCATCTTCACGTTGCTTTTCGCCATAGTCCAAATTATCCTGTGTCTATCCACAATGGGAGCCAAATAGTGGACTTTAACGTGGGGCTTTGCAAACCATCACAGACTAAAGTGTTGAAGTGTTTTATTGGGGCCATGGTGGAAGTCAGGTGTTCCTCTCCTCTCGGTGCGTGATGAATCGCCAGCTTCATTGCTGTGCACAGAGGCCTTGTGTTCATTGCACCCTGCTCGGTCATGTTCTCATTATATGGGAGATGTTTTGTGCCTTTATACCGCTGACGCATCCATTTTAAGTGTAGCTCTGAGCTGTGTATGTGGGTCAGTGAAATGCTGATCTTCTTTGAGCCAAAACAGACTTGAGACTGCGATGATGCGTGCCCTTTAGGAACAGAGAGAGACAGAGGGAGGAAAAAACAACTACAAGCTATTTCATCCATTAAATAAAATAAAATTACCTAGGGATATTGGTTTTTTCTTTCTTTATACTCTGTGATGCTGGCCCCTCTCTGGGGCTCTTTGCTGTAATTGTGTGGCAGAGTGAAATGAGTCCTGATCCAGAGATTTAATTAAATCAGAAGTTGGAGGGATGCCGAATATGACACATACCCGAGGTAATTCACAGAAGGCAGCGACAGTTGAAGTGAAAGCTGCGTAAATTAAGTGACCGATAGACAAACATTTTGCACGGTTGGATTAATCACTTGGGTTTGTGCAACCACATCTGTGCAGTTTAAACGATGAGACTGTCACATCATCTAGCTGTGGCTCACGTCCTGCACTAGAGAGGAGAAGTGTGTGTGTTAGCATCAAATTTGATAGAACCCAGGAAGTTCCTTTTATGTTTGCATGGGCTGAGTTTGGATCTCAAAGTGAACCCATCTGTGCGTCCCATTCAGTCCCATAATACTGAGAGAAGTTGCTGCAGCTCTCTCAAATGTGAGGCTTTAATTGGGCACATATTTAGTGTTGACTGCAGGCCCAGCTCGAACATTTCGGGGCCCTGAGCACGATTTAATTGAGAATCTGTCCAAATGTGCGCAGAAATAATTATGCTGAAAATCTCAAAGGATAAGGCTGGTGATTTGGTCTGAAAAGACCAACGCAAACGATAAATTGATCCTATCCTAAGTCTGATATATCTTAATCCTCTGTGCTGTAGAGTGCCATTAAACACACACACTGTACTTTATCTTGACTTGATCCCACACACACCGCCCTGCTGCAGTAAATACTCACTAGATCATCGAATGTGTATTATTCCGCAGCTGAAAATAGTCCCAACCAAATGCAATTTTTACTCTAGCTTGAGTAACGCTTTCTAAAAACTACAGTGCCAAGCTTTTTCAAGAAATTACTGAGCTAATGTTTAAAAAAAAGAAACAATATATTTGTGACCTGTTTTTTCAGATTTACATCTCTAATAAGCACCAATGAGCTTGAGACTGAGTACCACACACAGGGTAGGGAATCTGAAAAGTCTGGAGAGTCGGACTAACACGTTGTTGGTTTTGGTCTTTACATGGGATTTGTTCCCAATAAGAAAAACATACGCCAGCCTCATCCTTTAAATGATACCTGTTAGGTACATTACCTTAAGTTGTGTCAGCTGTGAGGACATTTTGAGATTTGATGTTTGGCATCAAAACAAAATCAAGTTGTGTACCTTTAAATGTTGAAATGATAAAAAGAAAATGAGCCGAGGAAACAAATCAATTCATATTTTGGACAGGCCGCAGCTCCTTAGTGCATTTTCGTCTCGGCTGTGACGTCCCATGTATGTCACAGCATCGTCGGGATGATGAAACCGTTGCCAACTCTTTTACTGGAAGGTTGTTCGGATGACGATGTGAGCTAACTGCCTAAACTGTAAATGCGGTAAATGCAGTGACAGCTTTGACTGTAAACGGATGTTAGTTTGGATGTGGCAGATTGCAGTCACATCATGCTCTAATTAAAAGAGAGCGGTTATGTTCCTGCTAATCACCCTGTTGTGCTGCATAAACTCAGTACATTTACATGTTATTTTTAGCTTCGTGGCAAGTCATTAGCGATGTCACACAGTCACAGGGGGATCACTGTCACCACCAGCAAAGAGACTCTGGGCACAGTGGACTCAGTGAGAGTGCAAACGTGACCAACACAATATCAAATATTAATGCCTGGCTGAGGATACAAAAATAGAGCGCTCAGAAAATCTCTTGGGGGGGGGAAAGACAGACCGTTGTTTTTTGCTGCTGGATGTTACACATGAAAAGAATTTCTAAAAGCTGGAGATATATTAAATGTCTCACTTTATGCTACTGGACTGTGATTACAAAACAATCTCTCAACAAAAAAGGGATGAATGAGCTTCTCACATAGTGGGATATTTCACTCCTTTACAAAACAATGTCGTTTTGTCATATCACATTGTTCTTCCGTCTTTAAAAATAAATCACATTATTTTAGAACGTTTCTTTAACCACATAAGGAAATGGAATAAGTGAAAGTTTTCTGCAATCCTTCAGTTTGTTTGTGATTATGATTCAGGATTCAACAATTACCTCTCAACATTTAACTTACAATTACTCAAACTAACATGACTAACACCAAGATCACAATAGCGTCAGCTTGTAGAATCAGTCTTAAAAGGCTTTCAGTTGTAAATGGGTAAGTGTCTGGACAACATGTGTTGAGAATTTGCACGTCAGCTCGAATACTGTACTGATGCTCAGTCGCTGTCGACTTTGTGAAGGGAGGGAAACAGGCCGAGAGTGCACGAGGTGTGAGCTGTGAAGCCAGGCAGCTGTGAAGGAAACCATGTGAAGCAGAAAGATGATGAGTTTTCCTTCAAAATGGCTCCCTGTCTCATCCGGGCCTCTCAGAGTATCTCCTCTCACAGAACCGGACTGGAATCCAAAATGGTGATGCCTCAGATGTTCGAATTAAGTTTAACCTGCTCAACAACTACTGAGAGACAAAATACCATACTACATACTAATTGTATACAGCAGGGAGCATGTCATCTTTATACTATATTGTTCCAGCAGTTGGTATACAATAGTCAATGTACTTTACTGTTTTATACCAACAGGAAATGAATAAAACATGAATGAGGATGGTTATTGCAAGTTTCTTGCGTTGATGAAACGACAAAAACATAAAGTAGATGTCAGGATGGTTTCTGGCTTTTGATGTGTTGTTCCAAATGTCTGGTCACACTAGTTGACAACACCAGGGATAGAACAAGCTGCAGCCTCTGAAGCTGGCATGGATCTGGTGACACGTGGTTGGATGGACTGGTCGTTTCCTAGTGCAGTTTTGCAAGTCTACATTTACAAAACCTTTAATGAGATCTTCTTACTTTGTTTATATGATGCCAGAAAATGTGATCACGCTGTGGACATGATGGTGTCTAGTGTTGTTTGTTTGTTTGTTAAAAGTCACATTTCCCAGTTGTGTAATGTTAGTTTCTGGTACGGCGAAGAAGAAACCAACCAGTTACTGGGCTGCACTTTCTTTGATGTTTCAAAGCATTTTGTTTGGATTATAGCTGGAGCCAGAGCTTTTTGATTCAGTTACTTCTTCTAGCTAATCAATGCAGCTGAATCTGCTTCACTGATCATTTATGCACCGAATGCAATGAATGCGTTTCCTTAATCCCCGATCCTTAATAGTATTCGATAACTTTAACAAGTAAATGTGATTTCAGCATTATTATAAAGTGACCATCTCTGATGTTCTTTGCAAGCCCCACTGTTAAAGGTCCCAATTTGAAGCAGAAAAGTGGAGATTTGTTGGAATGCTTTACTGCCCTCCATTTTCAACTGTTTATAATATTTTTCTGTGTCTGCATATTTTCTCTGTGCACATTACTCATCAGAATAAAAAAAGGAACTATGAAAACCTCGACCAACTGTCCTATGACAACAAGCGAGGACCTAAGGTATATTTGCATGGTCAATGCACGCCGCCCACCAACTTTCCAAACGTAGCAACTAGAAACCAGCCCAAACCAGTCACCAGCCGACCCAGAAATGTCCCTCTCTCTTGGTAGCACGTGTTTTCTTTAATTTTTATTTTAAGACATTTCCCTATGATTTAAATGAAGAATGATTTTGTTATGAGAAATCTATCATTTTCGGTCATAACAGAAAAAAAAAGAGAATTCAGTGAACAGCGACCCGCTTTTATCATTTTCATTTTCTCCTTCAATAAAGGAATGCATGTACTCAGAACACACGCACTCACACACAAAAAGAGTTTGCAAGTCCATTCCTGTGTGGAGAACCGGTAGTGTGGGACAAAACCGTCTCCCAGATGCTACTTCCTCCTGTTCTGTAACACTTCCCTAGTTTTCAGCAGTTTTTTTTGTTGGGGGAAAACGTCCCCCTCACCCCCCTTCACCCGTTTTTAGTTACTGGTTGCATTGACCTTCTTCTTCCCCCTACCTAACACATGCACGTCCTTCTTTGGAGCCTTGATAACCCTCAGTTTGCATGCGAACAAATGCAAAAGTTTTTTTTCCCTTCAAGCTTTTTTTTTTTTTTTTTTTTTTTAGTTCAGCCAGTTCCCCTGGATCGCTTTCCTTTTTATCTCTGTCTCCCGTTTTCAAACAAAATCGGCCAAGCTCGAACCAAACAGGTAAAGAGGCAACATGGTGTCTAAGGTAGGGAAAAGTAGCTGGCTTGACCTTTCTTATGCCCCGATCACAGGCAGAGAAAGTCCTCCAGTTCAGCCAGGAGACTAACTTAACTGCCCTGCTGCTAGAGGCGAAAGAGCTGGAGGCCCGAGTCATCATCCTGTCCGCCAGGTGAGAGTTTTAGCCCAAAATACACATGAATTTCACTCAAAGTCCCAGAGGGAGCATCGGTTATTTACCTCAAGTCTGCTTTAAGACGCCCTACCCATGATCCAAGACAGAATTGGATTAAAAAACTATGCAAACAAGGTCATTTTGATTGTTAACTACGGCTGCAACTAATGATTATTTTCATTAGCGATTAATCTGCAAATTATTTTATCAATCATTCAGTCTATAAAATGTCAGAAAATAGTGAATAGTTTTCCTAAGGCCAAAGTTAGCATTCAAATCTATTTCTTAGGAAAATGTGTTCAAAGTTATATGACACGCTGCACAAGGTGCATCCAGATTTCCTTTTCATGTCATCGTGTATTCACAAAAAAAAATGTAACCTTGTTTCCGGTATCAAACAACACAATATTTTTGCCTTTCGAGATGGTTGCTGAGTCAGATTAGATCCTGCCATGGCATTGCAGACTACAAAAGTCAACATGGCCTTATTTTACCTTAAGTTAGTCAAGTACATAATTACGTTACATGACTAACACAGTTATTTTACCCCAAACCATGACCTTTTCCTAAACCTTACGAAACTGCGACAGTTTCACAACATTAACCACATGAAGGTCCGGTACGCCTATATGTCGTTTTGGGACACATTAGAAGACCTACTCTGTTGTTCATGTTGAAAAAGACACATAGAAAGTCCCCACTTATACATAATATCAAGACATTTCACATAGATAAGGTCATGTAATGTAGTAATTTGCTGCTATCAGATGGACACGCACCAATCCCAAGCAACTGCGAGTGAATCAATCACTCCTAAAAAAGCCCCTTCCTTACACTGTCATTCAGCGTGGTCTGCTCTGTCTTTCCTCAACCATGGCGAATTCCAAGTGAGGAAGATGCTGCTGCCGTGTACAAGGCTGCCCGCTTCCTCAACATGACGGGCTCGGGCTACGTGTGGCTGGTGGGCGAGCGGGAGATGTCGGGTAAAGCCCTGAGCGAGGCGCCAGACGGTACGTTCATCCAGCAGCGCTCAGTAGGAATATACGCGTTAACCCCCGGCTTTACCCAGAGGCCAGCCACAGCACATACAGGATTAGAGGAATTAACGATGGATGCATTTCATGATTAACTGTATAGCTGCCTGTTGTGTGTTTAAACATTTAAACGTTTAAGCATTACCTGTTTAAAGGTTTAAATATCTACAGTACACTTTAGTTTCCATGCGTATGTCCTGGATTATCCAAAGGTAACTTCATTGTGCTATTCTGCCATGTTAATACCCTGGTTTCTGATGAATTATGAAGGGAGAGTTTTGCAACAGATAACTGATTGTTGAATGGTAAGCTACAACAGCCTTTCTTGTCTCTATTCCTGGATTTTTTGCACAAATTGTTTCACTTTGTGGTCACAAACGTCGAGCGTCTTTTCCCCTCGGGCACTCTAACACAACCAACTCCCTGCAGAGCATTTGTTGTCTGTCCATGTCTAGTCTCTCCCACTTCCACTGCAGCTTCTTCCAGGAGCCTGCAAGACTGATGGCCCCGTTTGCATCAGAAAACTTAGCTGAAGTTGGATTGTTGCTTGGTTTAAATTTAGGTCTGATGGCATTTTTGACAATACAGTAATGCTTTGCCCGTGCTTAGATGATAGGGATGAAAAACAAATAAATCCAACTTCAAGGGACCCTTTACACATGCTGCGAAAAGGTCGTCAGTGGCAACATCAGAAAAATGATCCATGCATTCTGTTACCTCGTCTCATAAATGACAAGATGTGGATATTTTTTTGAGTTATCCTCCCTGAGATTAACAGGAAAGAAGATGGATCATGCATCTGATGTCTGACCTTTATTCAGGATGTCTAAACTGGGGACCCTATAAGTTTTTCCCCTCCACTTTGTGCATTGCATAAGGACCCTGAGAGGCTTCAGTTGGCTCAGGTCAGTGACTATCTTTTGTTGTTGGCCTGGTCTCAGGTCTGATCGGCCTCCAGCTCATCAACGGGAAGAATGAGTCAGCCCATATCAATGATGCAGTGGCTGTGGTGGCTCAGTCCATCCAGGAGCTCTTTGAGAAGGAGAACATCACAGAACCCCCGAGGGGATGCGTGGGCAACACCAACATCTGGAAGACAGGGCCACTCTTCAAACGGTAAGCTTAAATACAGACGTAACGCATTGTTTCAGATCTATTTTTATACTGATAAAGATGCTAAAAGGTGTGATAATGCCAACTTTCTTTTAGAAATGTTTTTCCAGCACATATCCAGCCAGCTTCAAGATCAATACGCTTCTTTAACATTTAGGTTAGTATTTTCTAGCTATGAGACCAGGGAAATATTATAGAAGGGGCTCAAGAAATACTTATTTCAAGTCTGATTTAATTTATAGATGCATCAAATCCAGACTTTTCAGTATAGCAGTTGATTTCAATTTCATAAATTAAGTTCAGTTTCTGATTTGTGTTTTAATCTGCATGTTCTCAATTACCTTTAAAATCAATATTTCTATATTAACAATTGATCAGCTCTGCAGTTCCCCTCAGTCCTTAAAATTATTTCCCATTTCTGTCAGCTTTGACAGAAATGCAGCAGAATCCCTGTATTGTTCCCTTCCAAATCAAGCAACTGAGTTCAGGCTGACCCAGTTAGAGCGCTTTCTCAGCAGCATTGCAAAAAAAAAGGTGTGGTGACAAACCCAGCAGATATAGTCGCAGCTCTGCCATGTTCAACATATTTTAATAAATTTAAAAAATGTGGTGAATCATTTTACCACAGGAATTGAGAGCCTTCTACCGGACGATGCACATTGAAATGCACGGCTGCGCTCCTAATAGCTGACACACAGTATCCATTCATGAACACATGGGTACTCATTCACACAAATGATCGTTTTCATTTGCTCGCCACAGGGTGCTGATGTCATCGAAATACCCTGAGGGCCTCACAGGTCGCGTGGAGTTCAATGACGACGGAGATAGGAAGTATGCCCACTACAGTATACTCAACTACCAGAAGAGTCGACTCATTCAAGTCGGCATCTACAACGGAACACAGGTGAACTGACAGGCGGAGGCGACTCTGGCCTATTTGACATAACTGTGAAGCAAATTTATAGGAATTTAAGTCCACGAGTGTGTCGTATCTACATCGTGTACATAGTCACCTTTTTTTTTCTATCCATACAGGACATGCAGCTCCACTTTTCTATCTATAGTACAATGCAGTTAATGTAGGGCAACTCCTCAACAACAAACAACAGTCTGTGTTAGCTTTGGACAAGATTTCTAGGGCGGTATTAAGTTATTCTTTAAGCATTATAAATGACTGTAAACTTTAGAAATGACCTCGTGTAATATTTGGATGAATCATGCTTTTCCACGAACCACGCATTTTTCTCTGCACTGCAGGAGGATTGTAGATGTGTCTACTGTTAACTGAATTCTTTTAAACTCATGAGTCCTAGGTACAAAATAGGGATGAAGAGAAAATATCTATAAAGGACATAATTGCTGACCATTTTACTTTTCCAATGGATTTGCGACCTTTCAGGCAGCCACTGCTTTCCATTTATTTCAGTGAGGTAGGAAAACCAAGCTTCAAAGACATTCAAGATTTGAATGTCTGTTGTGACACAGGAATGAGTGCACGCAGGACACAATCATATTCCTATTATGGATAGTCTTTTCGATTTGGCTTTACCACAAGACATCCCCCATGAGTTCAAACCTCCATCTGTGGAAGGACATGAAATTGATCCTGCGTAACCAAACCACCATAGCATAACTTCACAAAACAGAAAAAGGACAAAATGTTCACTGTATTGGGCTACTTATCTCATTCAGGTTTCAATGCGCTACAGTTTGGATTGAGTTGGGAAAGCAACAGCTAAAAGGCCATTTTAAAATATATAATTTGAAAACTGCATAAGTCTGTAATATGAAATATATTTGATTTGAGCATGGAGAGCATGAGCAAACTATATCTGCCTTATGAAGACTCTGAGATGCGGTTGAAAGCTCTCAGAAAAGCTTTTTAGTTGCTCTGGTGCTAAGATTATTTTGCCAAATAATATTACAAAATGAATGGTGGTTATTTAAACGGGCCATTCATGCAAACACAACAAACAGTAAGGACTGCGAGTGCCAGCCCTTCAGTTCCCCGGTGATAGGTGTGATAATAATACATTCCTGAAACCCTCAGGTGATACTGAAGTCAGAGGTCGAAGAAAAAAAAAACTGCTGAGCTGTGGTTATATGAAGCTGACTCATTAGCGACGCTCACCCACAGTGTTGGAGCCTCATCAGCAGCACGCCTTCTGTCAGCACTCACCTATAATGCTGTATACGTGTGTGGCATCCCTGCAGGTGGTAATGAACAATCAGCGGAAGATCATCTGGCCCGGAGGAGAGACTGAGAAACCACAGGGCTTCCAGATGTCCACTCGATTAAAGGTAGGGTGCCTTCACTTTGCTGCTGCAATGTGACATTCACGTCTACGCGGATATAGAGTATGGGCCTGAGCGGATATACTCGTGTTGGACATTTGTTTCTCACAGGGGATTGAAGTTAATCTATGTTCATAAAGGCAGCAGTGATATGTTTGCTATGACTTTTATCTCTGCAAATTTCTCATAGGCCTGCAAAGAACCTCTCATCTGTATCCTTGTCAGTAATTTTTGCATTCATCTGTCTGTCTTTGTGTGTCCATGTGTATCTGGGAGTTTGTACATGGGTATTTGTGTATCTGCTGGGTTTTTCCAAGTATTGTCTTTCTTCCTCTCTCGCCGTGCCACAATGAAGTCCCCCGGGATCTAGACGGATCCAGGTCTGATTACTTGATAAACAGCTTTCTGTCCCCCATCTGTTGTAGATAGTGACGATACACCAGGAGCCATTTGTGTATGTGAAACCCACTCAGCTGGATGGAACATGCAAGGAGGAAATGACATTAAATGGAGTCTTAATTAAAAAGGTTATCTGCACTGGGCCCAATGAGACCATCCCAGGTAACACATCAGGGACGTTTATATTATCACTGTGCTTTTACTGCACCCGCCAAACACCCACTGGAGATGCATACATATATATGCAGTAGGTATCTATATATGTATGCATGTAGCTGAGTGTTCCATTCAGAATGAGAGATTGTTGGGGTGAACATGCTTGGTCTGTATGATGGTCTGTTTCTGGCAAACAGCGCGACAGTGTGTGGTCGTCTGCAGTGTGTCACGCATTTTGTTCAGTCTACGTGCGCCACCATTGGATTAACAAAGAAATCTAACATGTTTCGTCAAGAGTGATTGTAACTTGCAACTGTTGCTGGTTTTGTTACAGGACGCCCAATTGTACCTCAGTGTTGTTACGGCTTCTGTATTGATCTCCTGATCAAGTTGGCTATGACCATGAACTTTACCTATGAGGTGCATCTGGTGGCTGATGGGAAATTCGGAACTCAGGAGCGGGTTAGTTTAAACATTAAGAGTCATATTTGTCATACCTTTGCATGAGGCACAGGTTGCACGCAATATCACACATTCAATACTTTAACTTTAATCTTTTTAATCATTTTATTTTACCCAGTGACTGTAGTGGTCTCACTAAACTTTCAGAGCTGAAGCAATAAGTAATAAATGAAAAATCATAGAGCGGAGACCCACAAATATCAAATGTGTTTTAAATATTTCCCTCGTCAATGATCTAGTGTCAGTCTTTGTCTACATGAAAGGGTTAGGCCAACAGCATTCACCATGGCCGAGTGTTGAAGTCAATTTGGAAGTGCCAATTAGCTGTAATATGAAAGAAGCATAATATTCCACATAAAACCAACTTTGATTTCTACAGCACAAACACAGGGCAATGCATTTCCCATATTTTGTTGCTGTGCCTTATCTATTCTGTGATATATGAAAATGGGAAAAACATACATACACATCATTCACAAAATGTCTTGTCTTGGGAGGGCTCATTCATTTTCATAAGCCCCCTGGGAAAGGGTTAGTCTTATGTCAGATAGGATATAACCCACCAACTAAACAGACGACACCATAGTAGGATTATGAATTCATAGAATGTCCCTTTTATGTACATTTGCCTTATCACTTTGCAACAAAATCAGGTTGTACTTGCTGAAACTGCCCTTATTTCACAACAGATTACATTATACCCTCAACAGTTTGTTAACCTAAGTATATATTTACAAGACATTACGTTTTAGCTAACAGATAGCTAGTAGCTGATGTTTGTTTTTAAGATAATCTGGTATTATCTTAAATACCTCTGTTAGGTATAAAAAGTTATGAGTATTTTGTAAGTAGATAATTTTTAAACTAACAGTTGATGACCAGCATCAAAATTTGCATGAACTACTCGGTACACTGATTAAGTTTGTTAAATTATAAATTGTTTGCCACAATTACAGTAAAAAGAACAATCGTAATGCACAGCAACGTTCCCATTCTGGGTTTGACCATTGATTAGGTCTTATCCAATCAGGATTCTTGCAGGTGGGACATTAACCATCAGTCTAACAAACATCCCTCAGACAGAGCATTTTAGCAGCTAAAGAGACATTTCCCTCAGGAGTTGGTAACAATATTGGATATACATTCACCAGGTAGCCAGGAATGAATGTTGCTTCATAACTGCTGGATTTGTAAATAAGCAGCTGTTTATTTGAACTAAGTTCACCATATGAACTTAAAAGGATATGTCAGTGTTGCGTCACAACTTGCTTCTGCTGCCCACAAGTAGTCAAAAGAAATCTGTTACTGCAGGTTTAAAATAAAATTTAAAAGCATGATCAAGCCAATACAGACCCAACATTTGCAGAAGTAAGTCAAGAAACTAAAAATGGGAAACAGGACGTGATCAGCTGAAAACCTGCATGGGTACAGAGGGGATTTTCTCTGTGGACCCATTCATCGCTAACCCAGAAAACCCTTAGAAACTACTGAAAGACTGGATTAGTTTCTAAGATGTGGAGCATGCCTAGAACCTAGTCTCCACTAGGCAGAACCCAAATCCTTAAAGCCTGGAAACACTCTGTTGTCTAGATGACAGCAGGTTGATAGTTAATTCTCATGTTAACACCTTCCTTTTGTGACTCCAGGTAAACAACAGTAACAAGAAAGAGTGGAATGGCATGATGGGAGAACTCCTGGGGGGCCTGGCTGACATGATTGTAGCCCCGCTGACTATAAACAACGAACGAGCCCAGTACATCGAGTTCTCCAAACCCTTTAAATATCAAGGCCTCACCATCCTTGTTAAAAAGGTAAGTGTGCACCTTGTACCCAAGTCAAACAACCACTGGGAAGTTGCATGTACTGTTCAGTTGTGGAGCAACTTCAGACCCTCACAAATACCAAATCCCCAATACAACCAACTTATTTTATACCTTGATTTCTACAGCACAAACACAGGGCAACACATTGCCCAAAGCTGACACACTTCTTTTGGGCAATATATGGCTGTTAATGTATGAGGGAGAAATTCATTTTTGCTAAATTGTATTAGAAAAACCACACAAAACATGCTCGTTACAGGATACTATCATTATCATATGACCTTGTGTGCACAGCAGACACATTTAAAAGGTAAGCAATATCCGAGTTTATTGACAACAAATGATACATCTGGTTCATCCTTCACTTGAAAATAGTTATAAAGTGGGAGCAGAATTTATATGCAGATACCCCTGTTTTCTGCTGTATCACAGCCTTTCTTTGAAGGATCATACCAGTGTTTTTAGCCCTCACGTTTAGCCCATTTGATGTAAATCATATATACTTTACATCATACCTGAAATGAACTGTATTCTAGAACTCTGAATGTATTTTTTTACTGATCAAGGTACCCATTTGTTTTCTTTCACTTCCCCATGTTAAGTAAAATGTTATGTAAAATCTCTTAACACACTATTTTTTCAGTTATTATTATGAGGCGACGCAGTGCTGACTTTTCAGGTCACTGGACCATCTTTCTTTGATAAAAGTGAACGCCACCTTAACGTTCACTGTGATCGAGCTCAAGCAAATTTCAAGAGTCTGCTTTATGATATTCGGACATGAACAGGCACAACAGCCTGCCTGGAAAAGTAGGAAAAACACATGCAAAAATCTTAAACTGTTTAGCAAAAGCTGAAAATGTAAAATGTATGGGTTGAAAAGTTAAGGCGATAAACTTGGAGACAGACTGGTATTTTACTTTATGTTAGCCTACAATATGCAAACGTAAAGTAATCAAAGATGTTAATTTTCAATCAATAACCAATTGTGTGTTTTTCAGGAAATCCCTCGCAGTACACTGGACTCGTTCATGCAGCCGTTCCAAAGCACGCTGTGGCTGCTGGTGGGTCTTTCGGTGCATGTGGTGGCGGTGATGCTTTACCTACTAGACCGGTTCAGGTACAAGGGGGACCTGTGTGTGTATGCTTGTGCCCATGTGTGTGTTTATGTGTACTCACGACTGAATCAGTGAATGCGTTTGGGTGTGTGTGCACATGCACTCCTGCGCACTGCAGATCTTCCCTCGGTGTGGACACCAAGGCAGACGGAGGTGAAGATTGACTCCAACCATCCCACCGCTCTGTCCCTGTGCCTCCGCCTTTGTCTGTTTGTCTCCCTCTTGCTTTGCTCGCTCATGTTCAGCTCCCTTCCCTTCCCTGCCTAGGGTCGACAGGGTTTTCCTCTCTACAGGTTCTCAGCGATTTCTCATTTTATCTCCTGCAACCCTCCCAATTTCTTCCCTGTAGCCCGTTTGGAAGATTTAAAGTAAACAGTGAAGAAGAAGAAGAAGATGCCCTCACCTTATCGTCTGCTATGTGGTTCTCCTGGGGAGTGTTGCTGAACTCTGGAATAGGAGAAGGTGAGATAAAGCCAATTACAACATTTAATTCATTAATGAAAATCCACAAATCATCACTTATTCACCAGAAAATGGTCCCTTTCTCTCTGGACACTGAAATGCTGTTGAGTACTTTGGTCTTTACACAGTCTTGCAGTTGTATAACCAAAGCGTTTGTGGCTCCAGGTGATGCCTCACTGTCATGTTTTTCTTTGAGGATGACAAATTAATTCCTTTCAAATCACATTTTGTAAAGAAAGACTCTGCTGCAGCTTGTCTTTAAACAGTTTATACCTGTTATATTTGCTTGTTTCATTTGTCCACCAGTTTTTCCTTTTCGTGATTGACATTTTAGTGGGCTATATTTTTAGGTTTCTTTTGTTCTAGGTTGTATGGTACACAGAGGGGTTTATTATAATTTACTGTAACATATGGGTTAATGATCTTGGTATTATTTTTTGCAGTAGTAGTACTTCTGTAGTAACAGAAGTAGCAGCATTAGGGCTAATTAGTATTGAGAGGTTGAACTGTTACTTAACAGGAAAAGAAGTATCCAGCTACTAAGTATCCAACTTCTCTACATGAAGAAATTGGAAATGACTGATCTGAAAGGTCAAAACTTGAACTCACCACACAGGTGCGCCGCGCAGCTTCTCAGCGAGAATCCTGGGTATGGTGTGGGCCGGCTTTGCCATGATCATTGTGGCTTCTTATACTGCCAACCTGGCTGCCTTCCTGGTGTTGGACCGGCCTGAGGAGCGCATCACTGGCATCAATGACCCGAGGGTGTGTACAGAATGACAACATTTGTATTCATATCAAATGTATACATATACATATAAGCTTATATAAATGATACATCAATGGAGGTTATTGGTAGTCATTACTCAGCTGTTTGTGTCTTGTCCCTGTCTCCTTATGCAGCTGAGAAACCCATCCGACAAGTTCATCTATGCCACGGTAAAGCAGAGCTCCGTGGACATCTACTTCCGGCGGCAGGTGGAGCTTAGCACCATGTACCGCCACATGGAGAAGCACAACTATGAGAGTGCCGCCGAGGCTATCCAGGCTGTGCGTGACAAGTGAGTCTCGGCCAGGCCGGGCCGACCAGAGCACGTGTCGGCCGGCTGCTCGACCTATCAGTCACACAGACCAGGGCCAGTCCAGGCAGCTTAGGGGGGTGAGGGGACATGGACCTCTGAATCAGGCGGAAGCAGCAGGCCTTACTGCTGCGTTCCCTCTGATCCAGGCCCATCACCCAGCCAAGACAGACGTCCAGGGACAGGAGTAAGTGTGGACGTGTCAACACCACTGGCACCAGTGTGAGATTAAGCTAACGTTGAGTTAAGGAGCACCCTTTTTCAGGTTGTACCCAGACGAACATCTTTCAGATGGGGGGAATCCAATGGGGGACCCGCCCTCACCCATCTGGCATTGGATTTCATTTGGGCCATAAGCAGCGGTAGAGATTGCTGGTAATCGCTGAATGACACACACGATCTGGTGTGCGAGAGAGAGAGGGGTGGGAGCCGTAAATGTGTATGTAAATCATTGTACTGTCGCACCGTAACCCCCTCCTTCCCCTCCTCCTCCTCCCCCCTTCCTCCTCCTCCTCCTCCCCTCCCCCTCCCCCACAGCAAGCTGCATGCTTTCATCTGGGACTCTGCGGTGCTGGAGTTTGAAGCCTCGCAGAAGTGCGACCTGGTGACCACGGGAGAGCTGTTTTTCCGTTCGGGCTTTGGCATAGGCATGCGCAAGGACAGCCCCTGGAAACAGAATGTGTCCCTGGCCATTCTCAGGTCTGTCCCAGCCGAAGCTGCATTACTCGTATGACTTTTTTTTTTGTTTCTTATCAATATGATTTCCTGGTCACGAATTGACCATTTACAGCCATCCAATACATCGCCTTATGTCACATCTTCTCTCTCTGTTTCTCCCCTCTCCTACCCTCTCTGTCTGTATGTCTCTGTCAGGTTTATGTCTGTCTGTCACCTGTCCAGCTGTCTCTGTTTCATTTATGTTGCTATCTGGGAGTGAGCGGCTCGAATATTCTGTCATTTGCGGGGTGTATTAACTTTGTCACCTCTCTTCCCACCACCCCCAACCCCCTGCAGTTCTCATGAGAATGGCTTCATGGAAGACCTAGATAAAACCTGGGTGAGATACCAGGAGTGTGACTCAAGGAGCAATGCCCCAGCCACACTCACCTTTGAAAACATGGCAGGTATGGTCCTTATCGCGTAGAGAAAGCGTTAAAAGTGATTGGACAAAAACTGCAGTGGTAAGGTACTGTAGCGCTTTTTTGTCCAATACCTTTACAATATCGTTGTTTTAGTGTCGGCGTGGGTGCTCTGTGGAAGTGTGCCGTACAGTATCTTGTCCTGTGGTTTTGTGCGGTTGTGGTCTTCTATTAATATTGTGTGGTTCGCAGCCGCCGTCGTCAGTAGGCGCTGGTTGAAAAAGGAGGGGCGACCGCTGAGCATGACAGGCAGACCATGCATTCATGCTCAGTGTAAGCGGCAGGGTGGTAGACCAGCAGCTCACATATCTCTACCTCTGCTGTTTCTGTTCGTCTGTCCCTTCCCAATAGGTGTCTTCATGCTGGTGGCTGGAGGCATAGCAGCAGGGATCTTCCTCATCTTCATCGAAATCGCCTATAAGCGCCATAAAGACGCCCGCAGGAAGCAGATGCAGCTGGCCTTTGCGGCCGTCAATGTGTGGAGGAAGAATCTGCAGGTAGGGTTGATCCCCTCTGCCCGCTCACACGCAAGGTGGTAGGGCCAAGATTGGTGTGCAAGAGAGCCAACAAACCCCCCTCATAGTGGGGGGTCGATTTCTGACTCTCAGCCTCTCTAGAAGCTAGAGCTCTAGGATCAGTGGTGGTGACACTGCCAGATCACCGTATGAGAAGTCATGATCTCTGATGCCTTTGTTTACTGTAAGGCATCCTCAATGGCCATCCTGCAGGTCCTAACAGTTCCCTGAGGCCAATGGCACCCGTGTCTCTTGTGTGTGCCTGCAGGAGAGTAAGGAGGCCTCTGGAAGTCAAGCTGTGGCCGGGACCCCCTCATTAGTATGTAACTAATTAGCAGAACCATTTCCACCCCCATGTCACCTCTCGCTGTTAGAGTAACATAAGATAATTAGTCTTTGTGACCCTCCAACATGATGGACATCCAAATTAAAGCTTCACCTTCCATGTCCATGGCATGAACTAGTATTTTCTAAGCTGCTGCTCTGGCGCTTATATGCTTCATGAGGTCAGATGATGTGGACATGGAAAGCCAAGAAAAAGAAGCAAATGTCCTGCCAGAAACATGTAAAAAACTATTATAATAACAGTGATTACTCAAGTTGATACCTTTTGACCACATCGTCATTAATTTCCTTCACTCTGGCGGTGATACTAACAGCAGCAATACAAATAGAGCATATAGAATCAAATCAATAACCTGGCTCATTCACACTGCAGTGACTTTCCCAGTATGTCTCCTTATCCACTGCAGTGTCCATAATGCAGACACCAAATATGAATATGAACTTCTCTTGCATGCCTGAGGCTTCATGCAATGCAATGAAAGAAGAAGCAGGCGTCAATTTAAAGGGTCAGTTCACCCAAATTTCAAAAATGCACATTTTTCTCCTTGCCCTAGGCGGTATCTAGCCATGCAGATAGATTTTGTGTTGATTTATTCACCTCTGGAACTTCTGCCACCAAACCAATAAAATAGAGGTGATTTGAAATTAATTTGTCATTCAAAGACATCTGCATGCCAAGATACCACTAGGAGTTGCAATTTGGGTGAGCCAACCCTTTAAGCTGCAATCAAGCAATAAGGTCCTCCGCTCAACCGATGAAGAACATGATTTGCCCCCTGTACTCTGATGCAATCAACCGTGGCTGTGAGGCGTTGGGGCACCCCTCCTCCACCTTCCCTTTCTTTAATCTTGATGGTTTCACTCCCTGATTGGATAGCTTGGAGGTGTAGCGGTTCCACATTTAATGGCCAGTCACACTGTGAGTCTGCCAGTCAACCTGACTACTGTATGTGACTGTCGTGAGTGTCCTCATATAGATGTGCGTTTTCTAAGTGCACACAACAGGCGAATGCATGTGGGGGGTTGGAGGGGGGGCATCACTGAGAAAGGAGAGGGACACACTAAACTGCCCGTAGACCTGTGCGTTTTATATCCATGTCAGCGATGATCACGTTGATTCCCCTGCACCGCTGAACAGAGACGGCTCATGCATGCTCATCTTGCTCATCGGCCGTCACTGTGGGCCCTAGAGCTAAAAAAGTGGGCACGCACAATCTTCACTGCACTAAATATAACCACTGTAATGGGGTCTCGTGCAATGAACAGAAGAGAGGGAGCCCGTGAAGTCAACTCGAGCTAATACAATCTGTCCTGCGTGAGTGTTATTCAGGATATTAATCATACTGTTTGGGTGCACTGATTTAATTGCTCACTGTGATCTCATTTTCACAAATTAAAAATGACAACTTGGTTATGTAGGAAACGAACTCGTGACGATGACAAATCTAACATCACAGTTTGTGTGGCCTCCTCCTTCCTTAGTACGGTAAGCACTGAAACCTGGAGTCCCATTGTTGGTATCATTTTGACTGCTTGTTCGTGTGTTTGTATGTAATTATGTGCTTATACTGCCTCAGGTTGGTGTAATATACAAAACACGGTGTAGTACTGTGCACCCACATACCGTTAAACACATACAAAGACATAACCTGAGAGAACGTGCACTTCTGACTAACCGAAATCTGTTCATGCAGTGCATCCCTCATCTTCTGCAGGCTCACACTATCTTTACATCTGTACATTAACTACCACACCGCCAACCGTTGCCTCAATGCTTTACAAAGAAATAAAGGTGCATGCACAAACATATTTTAGAATTGCATGCCTGAGATATTCCAGCTGTAGCCACAGAGATGTAGTGGGAGTGGACCTACTTAATCTCATTTAGCACATACTTTTTTTTACGATTTTGCAGTACTTTTAAAGCTGATTTAAATCTTTATGATCTAAATTTATAATTTACATTATACAAACATAAGATTTTTTTTCTTTTGTAACAGATGTGTACATAATTGAGGAAATCGACAGCCTGAACACTAGTGTCGTTTTCAGCTAGCGACTAGCTGGTGAACATAGTGAAGCATTTAGGAGTTGGTGGAGACCAAAAACTAGAGTTAAAAGAGGAGTGAATATTGAATTTGCATTCACCAGGTGGCCAGAAACACGACTCCAAATGAATGCTAATGTTGCTCTGTATCTGCTGTACATGTAAATATGAAACTGTTTGCTAACTACTTTGCTATATCAACGTAAACATTACAATGTATTTGTTTTGTGTTCACAGATTTAAAAGTCATGAGAGCAGTCTCACAAGGTCTCACGAACATTTTTGTAACACTTCCAAGATGGTTGGGTCTGAATTGAATGCAGTCATGATAACAGGGACACACGCACGAGATTACAGTGTTTAAAAGCTGTGCCTTGATTACAAAGATGATTCTAAAATGTCTCCAGCTACAATTCTTAATTAGAAAATATCTGGAAAGTGGTCTGACTCTGAAATGAAAGGAATGCTAACTCTCTGCGTCAACGGACCAGATAACAAGACAGCTTAAAGGTGTACAAAGAAATACTGCATGGTAATTTTAGCCCTGTCTGTAATGGTCATTATTGAATAAATTACCACCATAAATAAATTATCACTCTACCCAAAAATCAACAGTAAATTGAACAGAAATTCGTATGCATATTATTTTTGAATAGCTGTCAACATTGATGTTGATGCCAATATATCTGTGAGGAGCTAATATTGGCCAATAATATCTGTCAGACTGGTATGAACTATATAGGCTTCATATGTTTTATATTTTCATGTACTTATTTTGCAACTTGGTCTTAATGCTACTAACTATAACGTGTTCTATACATTTACATCATACAGATTTACATCGCAATATGTTAATAGCTTTATGTTACTGATTTCTCTGTGTGATCACTGGTGCGGTTCATTTATCCAACGTTTTGTTGACCACTACATCACTAAGAGGCTGCACGTCTTGCTTTAATCTTTCCCTTTTAAAACAGATGTTACTCAGAAGTGCACTGTCTGAACAAGACTAAAAGTGGTGTCAGTTTGGGGTTAAAACAAAGTGTCAGAAACCCTGTAGCGTGATGATGATGTCGGTGATGGTGTATAATGATGATGCACTGTGGCAGCTTGCTTCTGTTTCCGGCAAGAAACAGACGGCCGCTGTACACTGTGCGAGTCCCATGCCACGCTTCATCTGATGGTCCAGCATGCCATGCATGGCCAGGACTGTGCACACGCAGCACCTCCTCAGGGCGGCCAGACTGCACTCCAGCAGTCTCAGACGTGTAAGAAATGGTGGAAAATAAAGATTAAGAGAAGAGATCCGACGTCACTTGGGCATTGATTTATCCTGAACCAAGACGCTTACAGTTAGAGGCACTTGTTACACAGGCTGACTTTCTCCATTGACTAACATGAGATGTCATCTTCCAACAGGAAAAACATTGTATTTATTATCACTTGCACTAACAGTGAGTGATGTTGGGCACCAACCACTTCTCTGCCAGCTCTCATCTATCCGCCACACCAGCTAATGCCTGCTCGCCACCTGATATCATGCCATTAGTGGGTTGAGAAAAAAAGTGCTGGTTGGCGGGGTGATGGGTGGTACAAATGTGCCCTAAAAGTGCCTAGTCATGTGACCTGATGAAAAAGGATGTACTGCGGGGCCAGTGCTGGCCAGGATTGATTTGTCATGCTATTTGTTTTGTGTTTACTTATTCTATGTTTTCCCCCTTTATCCCTCTCTCCATCCATAAAACGTTTTAGCATGTTGAAATTCACACCACACTGCCCCGCCCACCCAAAGGGCCTCCCTCCCTGCAACTACTCACTCATCCTCCACTTATACTTTACTAACTTCCATCTCAGAGCACTTTTTTGTTGTAGAAATAGCATCTTTTATCCTCCATATACTCAGATCATCATGAAGTCAAGAACACAGAGTCGCAGGTCTTTTCTTTCTTTGCACTTTAGTGAGAATATCTTTTGCAGCTATAGTAGGTGACCATTCCTTTTTTTCTTATGCGCTCCATCTCATACTCCACCCCATTTCCTTGTGTGTGGGGTGAATTTCCATTATACCTCTTTAAGGGTATAATGATTTTAAATGGGCTTAAATTACTGACTCTTGTCGCTGTTGTTTTCCCTCTTTGATATGCATTTTAGTGGCCTCTGATATTGTAGCTTCTCAACTTTCTATACCTGCCTGGCTTTGGATGTGGATGTTTGCTTTGCTAGTGTTTTTAAAATATCCGCCCTTTTTGGTTCCCTCGGCTTTTGCTTAAGGTTCTTCTTTAAAGTAATAACAAATCAAGTGGATGGAAATTTATTTTACTTTTCTTTTCTCCCCCTATGCAGCCCTCTTCCTCTCTAGAGACTCAGGATGTAAGAATACCTTAATATGAGTTTATTTTTTTGCACACAAACACCCAGTTATTGTGCTGAGAGTAGCTGTGGGGCACTCTGATGGTATGAGGGAGGGAGGGCACCAAATTGGTCCGCCATCTTGTAAGGATCTTTAAACAAATGCTTCTTGTTTTACTTTTTCATTTATATTTCGACAGGACTGCATTTCTAAATGTTTTCCAGAGCTCTGAACCACGTACAGACTAAATAAGTATTTTGTATACTGTTTAGTTCATCCATTTTTAAGTTAAGCGTGCCTGTGTGGTGAGATAAAGAAGTTTCAACTGCAAAGTGTGCGTTCAGGCCGTAGCGAGCGCGCAGGCAGAATATTTTAGACGGTAGAGTAACGTAGGTATCACACCCACTGACATCTTTACTAGCCATCACTCATTCCAATGCATTTCTAGGGGCCGAGTGAATGTGTCCGCACATTTCTAGAGGACTACTGTGCCATCTTGTGCAGTCCCACTGAGGCAACGTCGCATGAAATGTAGCCGAAGACCCTCATTTAGACTGAACAGACTATTTCCACTCTCACATTTAACAGGCTTTATTCCTTTCTTTCTCCCTCTTTGCGCAATTTACTTTTCCAAATGCTGTAGTCTTTCTCAAAGGGATCCTCCCGCTATTTAGACAATATAAAATAAGGTAATTTATTGGGGTGGTGTGGGAGGGGGTGGGGGGTGGGGGGTGGTGGGGAGCGAGAACGGGTGAGACTGAAACCACAGTTATCACCCCAGCCAGAGAACATGAATAATGTTTCTACATATATTTATTTTAGGATAGGAAAAGTGGTAGAGCAGAGCCCGACCCCAAAAAGAAAGCCTCTTTTAGGTCCATCAGTACCACCCTGGCCTCCAGCATCAAGAGACGTAGGTCCTCCAAAGACACGGTAAGGAGCCGAAGAAGCAACATCTTCCCTTGTTTTTTCTTCCCTCTCTTTCCTCTTCTCGTCCTCCTCGTCTTCTGTCTCTACTTTCACCCCTCTCCTTTCTCTTTCTCTGTCCTCTCTGCCTACATCTCCATATCCGACCGCGAGAGAGTCCCATCTTCCACTCACTCATTTCCACATGGCTCCGCGGCCTCTGCCACGTGTCTGTCCGGTCACCATCGATCAGCCATCACCATTTAGCATCTGTAGGTCCTCTACAGGCCAGAGGGCATCAGTGCAGGAACACAGATCAGGCCAGGCCAGGAGCTGGGCAATGAATTTGGGCAGGGGGCGTCCCAGGTGTCCAGGACTTGGGGTTTGTTGATGGGATTAGTGGCGTGGTTCCTCTGGAGGAGGGGGGCGACAAAAGCAAGCAGTCTGCCAGTGGTGTTTTGTCTTGGGCTGCTCTTCCTCCCTGCCTCTGGTTTGGACGTGGATTCTGGCGATTGTGTCCTTTTTTGGTGCCGTTGTGGTGTGTGTGTGTGTGTGTGTGTGTGTGTATACCGCACGTAGGCGTGTGTGTGCGTTTATATATTTGTGTTCATGTCCTGTCTTTTTGACTTGCTTGATCCTTCGTATATCCATTGATTCTTTGCATCAATCCCGCCCGCACCGCGTTTGGGTTTCAGCCGCTGTTGGTTTGCTTTTGGTTTGAAAAGCATGCGCTGGTGTTTTTTTTGTTTTTGTTTTTTTTTTAAATCCACTTCCAAGGTAGTCGTGATGACCAGTCCTCCTGGGAAGAAAACTAATATGTTGTCTTATTTATCAACATGTCTATTTCAGGATTACACTCATGGATTTCTATTAATCAATTTACTTTTTTGCTTTGTCATATTTTGTTTGTCATAATTCTTGTTTATTTTTCAGTGTCCTCGTGGTCTGAACTGTGCATGCCTCTTTCAGGGTATATTTTCAGGTGGTGACGACTGTCTTCTTTTATGTTTTAATTATTGTTTTTTACGAGCTACAAACTCTGTGAGGCCTTAGACTCTCACTGTGTTACCAACACAAGCTTTATGTTTTTCTAAACCCCTTTGTACACCATCTCTATATCTTTGCTTGACTCCTTTGTTGCAGCACAATGAGAGTGTCAGGTTTTCTCCATTCCTTCACAGTTGAGTTGAAAAGTCCTGCTCGTTACGGTTGGGAGGTTGCACTCCACAAGCTCGGGGTGCTATGAAAAACCAGTGACCTGCAGTCATTTGTGCCCAGCTGCTCTGCCAGACATAGCTGGTCGCTCGCTGACCGAACCTGGCATGAGACTGTAAAAAGACAAAAACAGCAATAACCTCTGCAGATAGCACAGACACTTTCGCAGACAGGCTGCTTTACTAACATTGTTTTGACTGTGTTTCTCAGCGGAGATGTGGCTTATGGAAGTTAAGCTAACGGGTCACAAAGCAAACTAATATTTTGTGTGTTTTTATTTGATCTCCTGTCTTTCTCTTTCTCTTGTTTTAACTGTCTTTTTTATTATTATTATTATTATTATTATTATTATGGATGTTTCTCCATTGAACCAAACCACCTTTACTCTCCCCTGGAGGTTCCGCAATAGAATTGGTCTCGTTTGAAGAGAAGAAGAGTGAGATCGCCAATGTTAATATGTCTGTGTGAGGGCTCGGATCCTGCTTTAGGAGCCCTAGCGGGGGAAACAAAAGAATGTCTCAAAGTGGTAAAATAAAAGTATTTAGTGTAATCAACAACAACAAAAAAATGAAATGAAAGATTTGCCATCTTCAGTCTTTGACCTTTATTTTGATTTTATATAAATGTTCTTCTTTTATATTAATGGATATCAATGGACTTGAGTGTCACTGTCCCTCACCCACATGCCACACTGCTCCTCTCTCCCTCTGCGAGCATGCCGATGACTCTAACTGTCATAGCCGTAATAACAGTAGAAGAAGTAGAGATAAACTTGTAGTTGTGCCATATTAACGGAGAATCACCACCTGTATTGTATAAGTAGCTTAATAACCATTAACTGTGGTTGTGATGTCAGTGAAGTGTCTCTGTTTTGCTGGTCCACTTGACCCCAGTAGGGTGCGCTGTTAGCAGGCCCTCAAGGTACAAGACATGAGGAGACCCAAATGGGGGCTGTAAGCCATATGATGATGCAACTTATGGGTCAAGGGGATGAGGGGCATCCACTCTGACTCCTGTTGGTTTAGAAAATGTAACATTACGTACTGTTCAGTCTGGATGTTGCCCCATCTGCCAGCATGTTAGTTGCATCATAACAGCTTCTGAAGCTCACATGCTTGAATGTATTGGCTCTATCAGCTTTAAACGAGAGGCACTTAAATCCAAAGATCTTGCTTAATTGAGAAAGACCAAAAAAAGAAGTACATATAAGATGGGTACACTGAGGCAAGACTCTTCCCTGTTTTGGTTCTGCAATTCATTAATGTGCAATAATCATTTGTAATGCCATTTAATGTCCAAACAAAAGATGTTCTCTTGCACACTGGATTATGAAACCGGTTGTCTAACAGAGTGCGGTGCGTCAGGATGATAATTGGCATGTTGGACTTTAAAGAACATAATGCAGACGAGTTTGTTACTCCACCCAATCTCACTGTGTTCCAAAACATGAAGCTCCTCCACAAAAAAAACAGCATGTTACAAGCTCCGTTTATGATGTAATTTACTATATTTACAATGTTCAAATCAGATATTGTTTCATTGGGTTGCTATATTTTTGCTCATTGGCAGAAAAAGCAGCCTCAGCAATGTAGAAATATGGCTTACTGCTGTCAGGCAACACACTCAAAAGATTCAGTCAAAAGCAAAATCACCGTTGCCATAGAAACTAAGCACCTGCATGGAATCGGGGTCTTGTTTCCCCTCTCCGCACTGTAGACGCCTATAATTCAACGCACTCTGCTTTGAAAGAAGCACAGTGAAGCGGGTGCTGGGCGTAAGGGTCTGACACAACAGCACTTTGAAATCAGCCTAAAATTAATCTAAAAGTAAAAATCTATAAAATTGGAGAAGCTGCCGCCTGTCTGCATGCATACAAATGACTGTGGGGAGATAAATGAGCTGTCACCCATGTTGTAAGGCTAAAAAAAAAAAGATGTCTGATTCAAATTTGCTGCTGTTCTATGGAAGCCAAATACGGCCGAGCTTGCAATTATTATTTTTTTATTCCGCCGTTATCTCGAGATGACGAGTTAATCAACCCGTTATCATGAGAAAACAAAAGGTTGTTTCCTCTTCTCAGCTTACTTATAATGTTCATCAGAGATCAGGAGTGCCATGCCAGAAATGCATAGCTGGCGTCTTGACAACTGTAACAACTTATTTAAGCTGAATACGTCAGATCAAGTAGTACCCATTATTGATCAGGGCATCGGACTCTACTTCAAAGTCTAAGAAATTGCATTGTCTTCCTGTCTCCCTTCCTGTTAGAGATAACATTCAGATTGGTCCTTGTCATTTAAGGGGATAGATTATCCTGAAAACGAGCTTTGTTATCTCAAGATAATCAATTTTCATTAATAAGTAATAACTTGTGGTCTTGAGATAACGGCATTAAAAGAACTATTGTAAGCACAGCTGTTCTCAGCTCCCATAGATGTCTAGACTTAGGACCATACATCTGCTCCCAACTAGCCCACCTCAGGCACAACCACACTGCTTTACAAAAATCGAAACTAAAGAGATTCAATAAAAACTCCAAAACTAAGGTCTGCCTGAGAGGGGTTAGAGAACCCTCCTGCTTCTACATTTCTGCAGAAATGAAGCACAGGTGTTCATAAAAGAAAAAAGGAAAATGAATGTGTAGATAATTAAGATGACAAACGTTAAAAAAAAAAAGAAAAAGGCCGGTTTTGTCAAGAAATGACCCTGTTATGTCCACCCCCCCCCCCAATTTCTCTTCACCTCGGCAGCAGTACCCACCCACTGACATCACGGGCCAACTCAACTTGTCTGACCCGTCTGTCAGCACTGTGGTGTAAGGAGGGGAAGACACGAAGGTTGGCTCCCCGAGGAGAGAGGAAACGAGACGAGGAGGGAGCGGAGGGGTCCCTTCGCCATCCAGGCCGACGCTTTCATTTCACCGCCTGCCAACTGAGCTTTTGAGGGAACTGCTTGCTGAAGACGTGGCTGAAAACACTGAACTTGCACCTTCTTTAAAGTCAGGATTACCTGGCGTTAGATGTTTGTACGTCCCTGAGCATGCGCACAAGAACCCATCTGACTCACATATACAATCTTTTCCTTCTGTATGTTACACGCTAACTTATTTAACCTTGTTTATGTCCTTTTCTGCTCACAGAAATTTACTTAATGCTTGTTGATGTTAACTACTTTTCAGATTTCCTGACCAGCTCTATATCCTTATCAAGCCAGATTAAGTTTAGTTCAGTTTCTGGATAAACCAGTTTTGGTGCAAGTACTGTACTTGACATATCACTTCCAATTAGGGCTTAGATACCATACTATTACATTCACAACATGTACCGCAATACAAGATGTACTGTAAGCTTCAGTGGATATCAAGTATTTTTAACAGGAACTGCCTGTGTTTTTATCTACACTTTAAAGGGTTTTAGATAATATTTCTTTCCTTTCATTGGGAAGCACTAATAATGGCCCTAATGACTAATCTCGTCTACCAATGAAGATGATGGAAGCATGCGTGTGCTTGTATATGAACAAGAGCTTTATGTATCTGTATGACGAAACTGATTAGTGTTATTTTGAAGGCTATATATACCAGATTCTGTAGTTAAAAATGTATCTAATCCCCTTTAATTTTGTACTAATCTTCCAAATGCATGTTTTTCTTAATTTTTTTTTCGTGTAAGAACTCTGTTTCTTAAAGAAAACATGTTAAGCTTTACTACTATTTATGGCAAAGAGATAAGCAGGTGAATATATGAAAATGCAGATTAATTTGCCGTCTGATGAAACAGTTGCGTGAGGCTGCTGTCTTTACGTCCAAACCTGTTTGAGACACTCAGCCATGAGCCATGTTGCTCTTGGGGATGGGGACCCCCCCCCTCCTTCTTCCTCTCTCCCGCCGCAGCAGTCTTTCTCATTTCCAGTCTGCAAGGGGTTGCATCAAAGGGCCAGGTTTTTCACCCAACCAGCACTCGGTTCTTTCATGCAAAACCTCCTCCCTGCGCAGCGCCGGAGGACTTTTACACGAAGGAAACCCGAGTGAATTGTACGCGTGGCTCAGCCCACGAGCTTGTATGCAGGTCTTGGTTAGATGCTAAAACAGGCCGTTTCCCATTTTCTGGAGCTGAGAAACAACTGCTGTTTGTTGACAAGACTATCACATCCTTTCTGGTGTCTGGCACTGCATAGCACTTTATGCTGAGGGGGTCTCCCAAACTGTAAAAAAAACAAAAAAGACCAAAAAAAAAAGCTTTTGATTTACCAAGAAACTAGAACAGAACCACTACAACATCAGACATATGAACCTCTCCACTTTAAGATGTTTTAATTTCACAAATCTCTTTATCATTTTACTTTATTAGGAAAACAGCATCTACAAAGTCTTTATATGAGAAATAATGGCACTTTTAAACAACCGCACAAAGTGCTAAAACAGAATTTGGTTTTTAAACTTGAGACGAGAGTTTGCATGTGATCATGTTCTCATTCTGGCCTGTGCATGCTTACGTGTTGCTGTGCTTTGGTTTGTTTTTTTTGGATGCGTGTTGTTGTCGTGTACAGTGAGCAGAGTCTGGAACAGTGTAGATGGGGTCGAGGAGATTGCACTGCGCTTGTGTTACGACTGCAGCTGAGAATGTCTTAAACTATAGTTATACGCTACAGTTGTGATACACGGCCATGCATCAACACAAACACGCACACACACACACACACACGCAAAACCCCTTAAGGGAGGAATCACTTGTTTTTCTTACCTTTTCCAGTGAAGAACTTGCATTGAATCATCTTGTTTATACAACTGTAAATAAAATGTACTTAGATTGCCAAGTCTAATCAGTCCTGTGACTTTATTATTTTCAGGCCTGCAACTAACAACTACTGTTTGTTTGATTAAACAGATAATTGTACAGTGCAGATGTCAGGAAACACTGAAAGATGCCCTCAAGGTGAAATCCTCAAATTGCTTTTTTTTTCTTTCTCCAACCAACAGTCCAAAACCAAGAAATATTCAATTTACGATGATATAAAACAGAAAAAAACAGCAAAGCCTCACATTCGAGAAGCTGGGGCCGGAAAATGTTTGGCATGTTGCGAGATACGTGGCTTAAATTATTATTTGACAATCAAAATTGTTGGCAATTAATTTTCCTCCTATTGACTAATGGACAAGTCATCATTTCAAAACAAATGATTTGCATCACCGCACATAAGATAAGTAAAATTAAGTAGTAAGTAAAATTTTAATATAATGCTTCCTGCTGTTAACTGCTATTTTAAGAGTTTCAAAGGGCTTCGCAGCTACAAATGAAAGAACGTAAGCACATACTGTCCTAAAAAGAAGAAAAGCATATATATCAAAGAAAGAAGAGAAAATTCAGAAAAGCTACAAAGAAACATACAAAAATAAAAAAATCTTACATCCATGTAAGCAACAGAGTTTAAGCGTATGTGCATCAAAAGGCCTTAGAGAAAATGTGCAGGGGTCCAGTGGTGAAGCAGCAGTGCAAGATGGACCTTTTTAATAAATGTTTTGCTCTGTAAGTCATCTTATATAAGGGAATATTTGGACTTTTCTTAAAAGAAAAGTAGACTAATTCTAAATGACAGTAATGAAACATTTTGTGTAGAACGTCTCATAAACATCACTGTAAAACAAAGAGTAATGTACAAGGAGAGGCCAGTATTCTAAACTCAGCAGCTCCGTAGAGCATTTAGCCACTGTAACATCTTGTTGTTTTGGTTCTTTAGTCTGCCTTCAGACTGCATGGTCGACTCCTAACTGCTTTTACCATCCCTTCATAGAAAACTATAGGCAGCAATTTCCAGCAAACAAGCTCTGACAAGCCGAGTGTTTGTGACCTGCCCGGCAGGAGGCAGCAGAGAGCCAAAGCGAATGGCTAATGAACACAGTTGAGCAGGTAAGTGTTTCCATCCATCCAGGAGCTGATGGACACCAAATTAAAAGGAGCTAAAAGGAGAGTGGACTATAATACTAATACTGGACGTACATTCATTTGGTGAACACAAATATGACTTCAATGGGATGATTATGTCGCTCTGTGTCTGGTGAATGTGTGTGTGAAGGAAAAGCTTTACTAATGTGTTAGCCATAATGTTATGGGCTGTGTGTCCTGGCAGTGCAAAAAGGCTCACAAATAATAGAAGAAACAAATGTAATGCATCATAAAATAAAAAAGATGAATAAGTAATTTTACATCCAGGGTTTATTACAGCAGGAATGAATATGATGTCCTTTGCAGTGACTTGTGTGTCCGTGTTACATCTGACAAAGTATATCCTGTTGTGTTTGGTCCAGACTGAAATATCACAACAACTATTAGACAGGTCGCCATCAAATATTGTAAAGAATTTCATGGTCCCCAGAGGATAAATCCATTTCATTTCATTTGACTTCATGACATTTCTCATCTGTACTTTCTGTCCCCTGCTTATAAGCATGCTAACATGCTAAACTAAGATAGTGAACACGGTAAACATTTCCTGCTAAACATCAGCACATTAACATCGTCACTGTTGGTACGTTAGCATTCTGACATTAGCGTTTAGCTCAAAGCACTGCTGTGCCTATGTACATCCTCACAGTGCCGCTAACGTAGCTAGCTCTTACTCTTGTTGATCGAGACATCTGGTTATATATGTCCCTTCCATATTTTGCACCATGTTATTAAAAACCAAAGTGACACGCATGATAAAATCAAGAGCTTTTCTCTGAAATTGCCTGAAAAGTAAGGGGTGCTGTTGCTGCGTTGTCGATCTGAAATGGTCTAAAAACACCAAATTTCCTACGGAAAAGATGGCGCCGACCATGAGATGAGATTGTTTAATGACTGATGTTTTGGCCCATAGTCATGGCAATTAAGTAATGTAATGCATTTTATTCATTTATATCGACTATTTATTATTTGATTTATTACAGCTACTTCTTTTAGGCCTTTAATTCTCATTCAATGCTTCAATGCGGGCTTGTTTATTTTTTTTGCTCTTCTCTTCCTCCTCTCTGCTCTGCATTCAGTGTGGATAGGCCCACTTTCATTGCCAGCTGCTTGGTCACTGCATTTGTGAACAACATGGGAACGCCAACCATGGAAAGTCATCGAACATTCACTTTTAGACGTAGACGTTCACTCATTGGACGGGAGGCAGTAGTTTAGTTGTGTGACAGTATTAACAGTATGATGTTGTTGTTGTTTGAATTATTCAGGATATTGTGAAGGGCACGAAAAATAAAAATCAGTGCAAAATTCAGATGCTCCTTCAAAATAAGACACCGCCAGAACAGGATTTCAGCAAACAAACAACAACAAAACAGACTTTTTAAAAAGCACATGTACAAAGAAAGTGTAAGTCTCTAGTGAAAACCTCATTTCCATGCTTTGCCCCCGGCATTCAAATCAGGGTGCAATTTCCAAGTCAGGTTTGAAGCTGCGCCCATTCACATGCAAATGCTGGAGGAAGACAACAAGCAGCTCTGCAGACCATAATCTGGACCTCTGCCACCAGCTCCGACCGGGCCCTTTCTCTCCCCATCGATGACTGAATAATGATGAAGCATGCGATTGTCTTTCTCGTGATTATGTAGCTATAATACTGTAGCTGCCTTCCAAACTAAACGAGCTCCGGCCATAATAATAATAATAATAAAACCACATTTCCCCTCCGTGGCCCCAGCAGCCTAGGAGCTGCCTGCTTTGCAAGCTCCGAAGTGAAATGTAAAACAGGAGGCAGCAGCAGCAGGTGAAGCGTGAACCACGATCCGCGGGCGGGGCCCGGCGGCGGGGCCCGGCGGGGAGCCGTCAGCCACCGAGTCAGTCCGACGCTCAGACGCGGAGGTTTCGCTTCATGGCTCAACGCTCCGCTCAAAATGTCGTCCCGATCGCGCTGCTGGCGTTTGGACTTGTCGCGATCCTGCTCCTGACTGTCCCCACCGAGGACGTCCGGGAGGCGCCGGGCTTCATGGTAAGGTCGGAGGGCGCTGGGTATTTTGTTACCCGGACGCCGTGCAACCAAAAACCTAAAAGCTGTGCAGGTGGATTCTGTCATATTACTACTACTTGGACGTAGTTTACTGTTTTTGTTGTTGCTTTCCCTCCAACGTTTACGGCTGAACCCGCTGCTCTCTGCACAGTCGTGAGTTAGTTCACATTGTCATGAGTTAGTTCACTGTTCTCTGCCGAGACGCTGCAACTTGGATCTATGGAAGTGCAGCTCACTGTAAAAACAAACAAACAAAAAAACGTTGTTTTTATTTAGATCTAAGAGGAAGGTATGTGTATATACTTCGGGTTTTGGCAGTTACACACAACCTTGTGTTGTCTCTGAGATCCCTTAAATGTATTTTACGTTATAAAGGATTGTTTTGCTATAAACTGCACATGACGCCCAGGTCATAAAAAGAGATCTGGAGCACCTCATAAATGTCTTCTTCCAAGTGCACAAATGACTAAATCAGGTACACAAATTAGGTTTTTTCCTCCATGACACCTACTGGGGCCCCTATACGTTACATATGAAAACAAGACATATTCATGAACATTTTAATATTAGGAAACGCATCACAATACCTGCCTTGTAAGGACCGCTTTGATCATTCGCATGTCAAAGACCTCTTCAGCGTAACAGCTCAATTTCGATGAGAAGAGAACGTTTTATACATGTCGAGGTTACCCATGATTAATGTTTTAATGATTGCATATCAACATGTATGTCTGACCTCGTTCATATTGAAATATATCAGTTTACATACTGTAAACTGTAAACTAATGCAAAATTGAAAGAAAAATGTGTCCGCAATTTCAAAGAAGCTTGACACACTTTACATTTTCATTTTCAAACTATCAAAGAAAAATAACTTGTTATCTGCAAAAACATGAAAATGCCATCTTATTCTGTATCTGTAGTTTGGTCATTGGTCACTGCTAGATGTCGATGCCTCTCTTGTTGAAGATCAGCTGAGGACAGTATGTTGTTTGCCTATCACAAGACCGTCACCAGCAACATTGTGATACACTGTGTACTCGGTCAGGTGACCTCGCGGTTGAAATGCTGAAACTCTATAGTTGCCTCATTGTAATGAAACAAATACTTAACCTGTGGAGCAACCTGGTGATTTAAGCGACTGCACTACATTTGCAATGGAAATCAAGGTTTAATGAAAAGACAACCAACAGAGAAAGACTTATTTGTTCACTACTGTAAAAAATACTGTAATTGTAAAGTTTTGTTGTATTACAATTATATCTAATAACCGCATGAAAGGGATGAAAGTGTAGAGCAGTGCTGTTTTGGCATCCAGTGCAGGATTGCTGCACAGGTTGACTCCAGCATCGGGTTCCCTCTGTTCCCTTGTTTTCTTGTTACCGGATAGATATCACATGGTTCCTTTTATAGTATAATGTAGGCGCCCTTCACTCAGCAACAGTGTTGTTGCCTAGTAACGAAAAAGGACACAAAAGGTTTTTTCTTACATTTTGCAGAAAGAAGTAATGAGACAATATTATGAGAAATGATGATGTTACTGTTCACCTGTTGTACTGATTTGAGAAGTAGTGTGTTCACAAAAGCCGGAGTGTGGAAGGATGTGCGCATGTATTTATTCATGCATGTGGATTTATGTGTGTGTGTGTGGTCCCCTTTCTCGTCAGTCACATATCTTCTTGCATGGCTGGACAACAAGACAGGACAGAAACATACACAATTAATTCTATTGTGGCAGTGCTCTGCTGTGAAAGTGCAAAGTCTAGGACTCGAATCTCAAAGTTTAGGACTTGGGTCTTGACTTGGGACTTGAGTGCAAAGGCTTGAGACTTACTTAGACGTGCAAAACAATTACTTGGTTCCACCTCTGCTATCTTATAATTACAAGTTTTGTATCTCTGAGAGCAAGCCTAAGATAGCACACAGCATTCACCCAAAACAAAAAGGTCTATCAACAGACGTAGCTCGTGTCTTTAAAAAAATACACTGCTCAAAAAAATTTAAGAAACGCTTTGAAAACACATCAGAGCTCAATGGGGGAAAAAATCATGCTGGATCTCTATACTGATATGGACTGGGTAATGTGTTAGGAACGAAAGGATGCCACATCGTTTGATGGAAATGAAAATGATCAACCTACAGAGAGGGCTGAATTCAAAGACACCCCGAAAATCAAAGTGAATAAATGATGCGGCAGGCTCGCCCACTTTGCTGAAATGTCATTGCAGCAACTCAAAATGGTGCTCAGTAGTTTGTATGGCCCCCACATGCTTCTTTGCTGCCTGAAAACGTCTGGGCTCCTAATGAGACAACGGATGGTGTCCTGGGGAATCTGCTCCCAGATCTGGACCAGGGCATCACTGAGCTCCTGGACAGTCTGAGGTGCAACCTGGCCGCGTCTGATGCACCAAAACATAATAACCCAGAGGTGTTCTATTGGATTTAGGTCAGGCGAGCGTGGGGGCCAGTCAACGGTATCAGTTCCTTCATCCTCCAGGAACTGCCTGCATACTCTCGTCACATCGTCGTGCACCAGGAGGAACCCAGGACCCACTGCACCAGCGTAGGGTCTGACAATGGGTCCAAGGATTTCATCCCGATACCTAATGGCAGTCAGGGTGCCGTTGTCTAGCCTGTAGAGGTC
>JAVQJF010030344.1:0-12752 GCA_036023855.1 Gadopsis marmoratus | reverse complement strand
CCATTGTCAGACCCTACGCTGGTGCAGTGGGTCCTGGGATCCTCCTGGTGCACGACAATGTGGCCTCATGTGGCGAGAGTATGCAGGCAGTTCCTGGAGGATGAAGGAATTGATACCACTGACTGGCCCCCACGCTCGCCTGACCTAAATCCAATAGAACCTCTGGGACATTATGTTTCTGTCCATGCGACGCTACCAGGTTGCACCTCAGACCAGGAGCTCAGTGATGCCCTGGTCCAGATCTGGGAGGAGATACCCCAGGACACCATCCATCGTCTCATTAGGAGCCCCGACGTTGTCAGGCAGCATCAAGCAGGTGGAGGCCATACAAACTACTGAGGACCATGTTGAGTTGCTGCAATGACATTTCAGCAAAATGGACTAGCTGCTGCATAATTTTTTCACTTTGATTTTTGGGGTGTCTTTGAATTCAGCCTCTGTAGGTTGATCATTTTAATTTCCATCAAACGATGTGGCATCCTTTTGTTCCTAACACATTACCCAGTCCATATCAGTATAGAGATCCAGTATGATTTGTTTTCCCATTGAGATCTGATGTATTTTCAAAGTGTTCCTTTAATTCTTTTTGAGCGATGTATATTATTTTGGCCCGAGAAGTGGGAAGTGGTCTGCACTTCATCATGTGTCCACATGGTGTCACCCTCGCTTCTGTTTTCACTTCACAACTACGCCATCAATCTGCAGCAGAGAGACATGATATCAACATACTGATGTGAGAAAATGTTTGGCTTTACTTTCATCTTAAGTGTCTGAGAGTAAAACAGGTGTTTTCATACATCAAGTTCCTGATATATTTTGTCCACGGTCAGTAGTCTGTTTCAGACCATCAGGGGGTCTCAAGAAATATTTGACGGGTCATCAGATACTTTTGTTACTCAAAAGAATATAAATTTTTTTTTTCTGAGAAATCCTGGATACTTTCACTTTTTGAGGCTTGCAAAAATCCTTTAAATTAAATAATCAGAGTAAGAAAATCACTCCTCGATCGACGTGCTCACAGCTCGTGTCCACACTAAAGTCCTAACCGGTGATGAGGGATCACAACTAGCCATTATTTTATTTTAAGGCATCATAACTGTAAAAAGTTGGCATGAATGTCACAATCAAGGCATTAACACAGTGCAAATAGACACTGCAATCAGATGGGTGTAGTGGGTGCTTGTTGCACTTTCTAAACGGTTGTTACTGAGCCCTCTGGAGTCATTGAGAGCCTAATTTAACCAACGTCTCCATGAAGAGATCCTCTTTTCTAAACATCTACACACAGCGTCAAGCTGAACATGTCCTTGTTGACTGCATGCTAAGCTTTCCAACAAACACAACAAACAGTCATTTAACTGCATTCCGATCAATCACTTAATTAACGCTGGGTTGTAAGAGTATGTAGATAATGGATTTTGTTGTCGCCCCTGAGCTGCTGTGAGCTGCAGTTTCTCTGTTCCGTTAAAGTTCCGTGTTGCAACACGGCTTCAGGCACAATTATACATTCATGGTGGTCATCATTTGTCTCCTAGGAGAAGTGGATCTGCCCCTCGAGCTGTGTGCCCCACATTCTTTGAAAACCGCCATCATTAATTCAGCTTAAGAGGCCCTCAAGGTGTGTAAGGCAGTGTGTGCACGTGCTGCATGTGTGTGCACCGGCGGCCATTTGTGTGCGCGCTTGCTGTTGCTCGTGGCTGCGGTAGATGCCAGAGAGAAGGTGTCCAAGCTTCGGGGCTCCTGCTGCTGACACACTGACCTCGCACTGAATGGCGTGTGGGCACCAAAAGAAAACCAAAGCTCACGAAGCCAGCGTGTTGAGATTAATCCCCGAGAGGGAGAGCATTTCTGAAACGTTCAGTTTATGGATGCGAAAAACACCAGCTTAGTGTGGATGGAGGAAATAGCCGCATTAGTATGAAAATCTCTCAGGATGTGTGCGAAATCACTCCCTATTTAGAACCCAGTGCCGCCATTTCTCTTGAGTGTGTAAATGTATCCGTCATTTTTGAAAAAAGTGCTTTGCGCTAATACTCCCACAATGCAATGCCCGGCATTAAATGCAACAGTTACAGTTGCGCGACTCCCCAGCTGTCAGTGTTGATAGTGAAAGTATATGTCTGAAATCTCTACTTGGGGGAGGTGCTATAGTCATGTAAAACATAATGCATTCTGGGTCTGCTGTAGCAAATTTGAGGGTTTGTGGACGCCATTAGAAAATTTTAGATTATGCTCTAAAGCTGCAGCCATCCACTCATTTTCTTGAATCCCAACACGCACTGGGCAAGAAGCGGTGTGCACACTAGACAGGTCACCAGTGTTAGGCCTAACACAGTTCACCTCAAACAATCACCATATCCTCCCCTGAGGGCAAAAGCGTCATTACATGACTCGTCTAATACGTGGAACACGCAATGTCTTATGTAGGATTACTGGTGTTGTGTGGAAACCAACTCCATGACTGGCAGGCAGAGGTCTGCCAAATTTGTAGAATGCTTTGTGGTACAGCTCACCCAGGCTGCCAGTTCTCTGCAGAGAGAGATTACTGTGCTGCAGCCACTTTTATTCTGCTATGGGGCTGCGGAAAAGCCTTACATGTTGCCTTCTGGCTTTTAAGTGGAACCGTGCTGTTATTGTGTGCCGATCTCCGAACCTTACTTCATGTAGGAAGCATATGCTTTAAAAGCCAAAGCCCTAATCAACCGATCAACATGTATTTGAAAACCTGGCGGGGATTAGGTTGCTCTCTAACCTTTTTTAAATGAGCCTTAAAGCACACGAGGAGGGGAACTGGTTGTATTCAGCAAGAATTCCTCGTGCCGAGACAGCAGCTGTTCTTGTCGGCCGTCTAGCTGTTTTGCTGTCATGAGAGCAAGGTGGTCATGACCTCTGGGAGGTTTTAAAGAAAAACAGCGTGACACAGTTGTTCTTATGGCGATATCCTTATGTAGAATAAGACGAGGCGTTAATATGAGTGCTGTGTGGGCCTCAAAGTCAACATTGTGCTTGGAAAACCTGAGGTTTTTAGTCATGTAAAGCTTGGCGTTTGCCTCGTGTCGCTTCTAATCTTTCTGCTCAGAGACGCAGGCAGGTTCCAGGCACGCGATGCAAAAATTAATTTTGATGAACGATGATGATGTTTTAATTTGTGCGAAGCAAGACTGCAATCGAGAAGGGAGGGCCGAATGGTACGCGTGACAAAACTTGGCAGCCAGATGTCAGTTCTGAACCCACAACGTGCAGAGTAAGTCCCGCTACCGTGTCAGCCCTCAGGACACCATTAGCAGCAGCACTTTATGTATTTCCAAAGAGGTGATGAGAATGTGAATTACTGCTGCCCCACTTCCCCTTCCCTCTCCCGCTTGGGACCACCTTCAGGGGGAGCGCCGCGACTTTATTCCCAGGGCGATACAGATGGTCTGTTCGTTATTCAACATGACAACTGCATCAAACAGGAATCCGGCTCTCCTGTCTCTGCTGGCCACACATCACTGTGGTTTATGGAAGGTCTCCCGTACCGGAGATGCTCTTTCTTCCAGATGCTTGAACAGAATGTGTGGAGGATGCTACATGTGGAGGATTTTCAAACCAGCGTCTTATCATTGCACGTGTCTTAAAAGTGGCAACATCAACTGTGTGTTTGGACAAGATGTGTTAAAGCTGTAATAAAGTTTTTGATACTTTAGACTAAAGCCTTTTTGCAGCATTGTTCGGCATCTTAAATATGTTCTGAGTGTCCCATTTTGGTGTTACTGGACCTGCAGACAGCTAAACACACCTCTCTATGCATACCTGTTTGAACCTATGGGATCTGAGGTCACCTTTGCTATTTCGCTTTACATACAGTAATGAATAGAAGTCCTTGATTTTTTTTTTACCTGGAAGCCACATTTTCATATTAAGATTAAGGTTAGAAAACTGCATTTAATCCTGAAGAGTCCAAAGTGAAGCATTTAGATTATAAAGCAGCCTGTCCACTAATGATGCAAAAAGGGAAACATGAGTAAGTAACTTTAAAAGATTTAAGGGACTTTAAGTTTATATTAAGGGGTGTATGTGTAGATAATGGGTTTAAAAAGTGGGAGACAATATTTCTGCTTATAAATAACTTCAAAAATTGTAATATTTTGCCCTTGAGGCTCTATACTGTATGTTATGAGCCATGATTCATTCACAAAAAAATATATAAGCCTTTTATTGAACAATGCAGTACATTATATATGATATATATTGCAGTATGAACTTATTTTTTACACATTTCTATATATATATTGTTGTTTATATTATAGTAGAAAGCACATATTTTTACATACTTATTTATTGCATATTGATTATAATTTCTTGACGCTTACATATGTTTGTATGTATGTAAAGAGGCCACCCCCCCCTCGCGGGGTTCAATCAAGTATTTCTGCTTTCTGATTTAGAGAAAGAAAAACTGAAAGAGACAAATCATATCATTTCTCTTTCTTACATTTTCATCTCTCATTATGTCTGTATGTGCTGACAGGTGCGGCCACTAGTTGGTAGCCTTGCCTTTTTTGTTCGATTCCGAGGCAGGGGTTTGTGATCCACATCAACCCCATCCATCCCCATCCCCAAGCCATATTAACATTTCTAACAGAAACCCTGGGAGACCTGAGCAGATAGAGGGATGTAGACGTTGAGTCAATTGTCTGTTCCACTCTGTGTCTGAGTGGAAGGTGGCGGTAATGCACCCAATGGATGCCAACCACTGTAAAACTGCGAGAAGAAGAAGAAGGGTATTTCTAACAGATCCCATTAGAATTTAATTCCTATAGAGAATAAATTGCCATCTCATTTTCTAGCCATTACCTGTGATAGTCTTTCTTTTTTATAACAGGTGATGGTTAAAACTGACAGGTTTTCTTCAGCCAAACGTCTTTTGCACATTGCGCTTTGAAACAATTACAAATAAAAGCCCCAAAACTTTGGCTTTTGTTACTAACAGAGGCGACACACTGACCTGCAGCGTTTACAGAACGCGAACGCGGCCGTGCGGGACGCCGCTCCTCTGTTTGCGTTAGTGGCGTCCAGGATGTTCCCGTGCGGAGGGGCGAGAGGGGGGCAGGTACCAGACGTTGAGCCCCTCCTCCAGAGAGCCACGGTGTTCCAATGGAAACAGGTGGGATCCCCGCCTCCTCCAATCACAGGGGGAGGAGGAGGCAGGACCCACAACCAGCTACGCACACACACACGCACACACACGCACACAGGAAAAGTCGTGAAAACGCGTCGGTGAATATCAGCAGTCCGCCTGGTGACGTTGCTGCACGCGGTGTAACGTTACTAACCGGATTCGGAAGAGTTTGGTTCCCCGTTGACAGGGTCCGGTCCGGTCCGGTCCGGTCTCCCCCCCCCCCTCCTCCTCCTCTTCCTCCTCTTCCTCCTCTCTGGCAGTGCGGGACTGACACACGCGCTCCGAAACATGCCTGGGAAGACCAAGTACAACCTCGTCGACGACGGACACGACCTGAGGATCCCGCTGCACAACGAGGACGCGTTCCAGCACGGGATCAACTTCGAGGCGAAGGTGAGCGTCACGAGAGCCGCGGCAAAGTTCTCGGCGTCCGGCCCGGGCGGGTGCGTCCCCCCGTCAGCCAGCCGGCCCGGGCGGGTGCGTCCCCCCGTCAGCCAGCCGGCCCGCGGCGCCGTGCGACTCCCGCGACTGGGCGGGCAGAAAGTTCCCCCAGCTAACTGGGACGACTTTCCGCGGAGAGGCGCTCTGCGGGGGAAGTTTAAAGCTAATTAACGCGTAGCTGCATGCACAGATAGCGTCACGTGTCCGCCAGAGTTTCATTAAAGTCCCGTACCTGTCCTGTCTTGCCTCCCCGACAACAGTACATCGGCAGTCTGGACGTGACGCGGCCGAGCAGCCGGGTGGAGATCGTGGCCGCGATGAGGCGAATACGGGTGAGTGGACGAGCTGCCCAGTTGTCACACATCCCGGCGAGGTGAGGTGTCCGTGGGACTGGCCGTGCCCCCCCCCCCGGTTTATGTCAGCGTTCGGACTGGGCTTCGCCTGGTGGAGCCGGTTCTGACCGAGGGACGCTGCGGGGACACGAGCTGTGCGTGTGGTGGTTTTTAATTTTGACTTCTGATGCCAAGTTGAAGGGAGCACCATGCATGTAGAAAAACCAAAAAACAAACAAGTGTAATTGGTAGAGAAATATGCCCAATTGAATTGTGAAATATATATATATATGTGTGTGTGTGTGTGTAAAAAAAAAAAAAATGCAAATTTTCCAAAGTAAACTTTACTCAAACACATACCTATGAATAGTGAAACCAGACAACTGGTCATTCTGCAGTGGTCTCTGAACCTTTTGCAGATACGTGTATATGTAATAACTGGCTGGACCACTTGGTGACCCGTCCCACCTGAAGCCCCTCGAGGGGCCTAACAAACGACCAAACATGATGAGTGGACTCGCCAACCGCAGCGTTGTCATTTGGACGTAGACGCCGTGAATGCTTGTTACGAAAGCACCTCTGAGACTTTGGTTTGGCCTCCCACGTGCTCCCTCACTGTTTTTGAAGTTTCCTTTGAAGCAGTGCACTGGACCGTGACCCCCCCCCCCCCCCCTCTCTCTCTCTCTGCTGTGTAAACCTGAGATTTGCAGCTTTTTCAGCTCCAGAAAGTTAATCTTAATCAGTGTGTCTGCCAGCGTGGCAGCGGTTTGCTCAGCTACCTACAGTGATGTAGGCTGTGTCAGTGGCGGGGAGGAAACCAAGCGCACACACACATTTTGTATTTTATTACCTATTATCATTATTATTATTATTATTATTATTATTATTATAGTGACTTTAAGGGAATTTGAGGGCAAAACAGCAGGTTTTTAAAGCAAGGGTTATAAGGAATTAATGCGCCATCAGTTCACAACATTTAATGTAAAGTAACTGCCGTTTCCTATTAAACTGACTGCAGGTTAGCAGCGGCGGTCGGTTTGCAGTCTTTATCTGCATGTTGTGACACAGTTGAGCATAAGGTGCAGCATGTTCTTATTGCCCTTCTTCAGAGAAGTGGCCCGCTCCCGTAATGTGGACCTCCCAGCGTGCTGCCATGGCAGCTGTTGTTGTTGTTGGCCGGAAAGCAGGCTTTGGTTTGGCTCGTCCAGTGTGAACATGGTTTGACGCTGGCTTGACAACACAATGGAGGGGAAACCACAGGTATCTAACTTGGAAGGGGGGGGGGGGTCACGCTGGAAAGCACGGGGCCGCTGGAGTAGCTCTGAAGGCGTTTGTTTTACTTTGGACAGCAAGTCGGCCAAAGCAGCCTTAACTGAGTGTTGGTTCAAAGGGGGGGGGGGGGCAGAACCGACTTTATGATTTTCATGACGTCATCCACCATACAGTGTGTTACGAAGTATTTTGATAATTGCCCGTATGTGTGACTGTGCGCTTGAATGGTTGTCTGTCTCTACGTGTCATGTGACTGACTGGACCGGTCCAGGGTGTCGCCCGCCTGTCGCCCAACGTCAGCTGGGATCAGCTCCAGCAAACCCCCCACGACCCTCTGAGGATAAGCGGTTGTAGATGACGGCTGGATGGATGGAGGGAATGGATTGGTTCATACTTGAATTGGATGCATTAATTGAGCTCTTTCTGTGACACTATGACTACATGTAGGGACACGATGATTCGTGCAATTCACTACACGTTCCTAAAATTCCCACAGTGCTCCGTCCCGTTTGAGTTGGGTGTTTTAACCAAAACATTGTCAATATTGATTTTATAAAGGATTAAAGAAGCGAAAAAGAGGCTTTAGTTGCGGGCCGGCTGTGGCTGAGAGGGTAGTGCGGTCGTCCTTTAACCCCGGGGTTGGTGGTTTGATCCCAGCATGTCAAAGTGTCCCTGGGCAAGAGACTGATCCCCAGATCCCCATCGCATGTTCATTGGTGTGAATGTGTGAATTAGATTACTGTCGCAGCGCTTTGGGCACCGTTTCAACGGTTGAAAAGCGCCATACAAGTAAGAGACTATTGTTGTGGATCACACTATTTAGTTGGAGGAGTCTTTCTCCCCAAACTGCTGGATGTTTGTACTGTGAAGCAGACACCGACAGGACTGGGGAAGTGTTTGCTGACAAAGCGTGAAGCACAGATCAGACTGTTGAACGTGCGGGAACACACCGATGCATCGAAACAGCGACACTTTAAACGACATTTCACGCAGGAGGACATGACAGTTTTTTCCGTGCAGTTTTTTTTTTTTTTTTATTCTCATTAAGCTGTGATCTGTGATCCGCGCACCAGCACGGCCGTTCAGTCACTGCAAGAATTCGGTGTAAACATTTTGGATTCAGCAGTCTTGCTGGTCTGAATGGAGCCGCGAAAAGTTTTGTGTCGTTACTTTAAACAAAAGTCAACCCTGACACTGCTTTTGGCCGTATGAAGCAGTCTTTGCTTGTTGTAAAAGTACTTCAGGGGCACGAGGACAGACTCTTCTGTCTGCTCTTTCATGTATCTTCTGATGCCTCATGGAGTTTCTAAAAGAAAGCTTTGTAAAACGATGCTCCCCGCAGTCTGTCTGCTCTTTTCCAAGATTTCTATCGGCCTCTCTCTCTTTTTTTTTTTCTTTTCTTTTTTTTGCATAGTCAATCTGAGCTATGCCGGTTGCCAGGCAACCGGCAGTAGTGTGGTGTCATTGTTCATTGTGTGTGCATGAGTCACCTGTAGCTGATAACAAACTAATGACATGGCAAAGCAGGAAATAGCCACCTACAGCGGAGCGATATGTGCAGCGCTGCAGGACCCAGTGTAGCTTATCGTCAGCCTCGCATGTACACACACACACACACACACACACACACACACACACACACACACACCACAGATGGAAAAACAATTTAAGCTTCACGTGCTGAAGCTCCCCTGCGAGCAGAAAAATGCTTTGTTTTTTAGAAAGTTTAGTTGACTAGTTCATCAATGCATCTGGTTTGCTCCTTTTTCTCTCTCAAGGCTGCAGCTCACCATTATCTGCGTTATTGATTAACCTTGATTGCTTGTTTGTTTTGCGACTATTTCACGAATCAGTGAATCGTTTAGTCTTCAAAATGTCGGAGGATAGATTAAAAAAAATGTAAAGAAAAATGCGAATCGCATTTTTTAGAAGAATTGTTGAAGCTGAGACGAGCGGCGTGCGGCATTTCAGTTTGATTAAGGATTTAAAAGGTGTCGACAAACAAATCGGCTGATGGACTAATCATTCCGTCAGCAGTTCTGACCACGTTTGGCTTTTCCTCGTTGTGACACACTGAGACGAACACACTGTGTAATACAAAGGTCCTTATAAATTAAATGTATTATCATCATCATCATCATCATCATCTGGCAAAGTCTGCCTTATCAGCTTATCTGATTAAAAGGAGAGGAGACCTTTACAGTGAATTAAAGGGATTAATTTCTCATTAATTTCTTTGCCGGGTTAACTGGCCGCAGGAAGGTGGAAACGCACGGGATGAGAAGATTAGTGTCTGAGGAGACTGAAGGAGCTCAGCGGTGGTGCTGGAGGGGGGGAAGAAGAGAGGAATAGCAATCCTTTGTCCATCCCTCCAGCTGCCAGGCTGAACAGCGTGGACCAGGACCTTTTGTGTGTTCACCGGGCAGCTAACAAGCATCTTTTTAAGCAGCAATTAACTGGTGGTAAGAAAAGTGGAACAGTGGAAGTTCATTAATCCGGCGCTGTGTCTCAAAATGGCAAGTGTAAGTACGGGAGGATGCGAGTCAGGTGCATAAGTGTGCTCGCACAGATGCAGGTGTGGCAAAATGCAGCGCGCTGCGTGAGGGGCCAGATGGTGTACTCGGAACGGTCAAAAGTTTGACCCTTTAACGGCCACCATGTTTGCTGCGTAGCAGAAGGCGGGGGGACCACCAACCCATGAAAATGGCGGCTGCGGGTGCGATTGCTAAGGCCAGTTCAGACCAAAGATTCACGACGGGACGAAGCGGTTTTAGTACGTCGCAGGGAAAAGTCGCAGCGGTGTGATTCGGCTCGTCTCAGCTCGACTCGGCTGATGACGCCGGCTGTGACTCAGCTCGCAGAGAAGTCAGCTGGTCACATCGACCCTCTCAGTTACTTGTTATCGCCGTCTGTAGTAACTCTCTATCACTGCCTTTATCCATATTTGGAGATGCTACAAATTACATCCGTCTACAAAAACAAAAAAACGCAGGGAAAGCCAGCAGTTAGTACGGGAGTACGGGGAGCGTTGTTGCTATGGGAACCACACACCTGTCTCGTCTAGTTGCGTTGGTGTGAGCTGGCAGGTTTCATTCAGTGCAGCAAGCAGCTGCACGTTTCCGCTCGTCTCGTCGCAGATCTTTGGTCTGAGCTGGGCTTTACGCCGAACGCAGCGCCAACAGCAAAAAGCTTGTTCATGTTTGTTCACTTTTAATGAAATTGAGTCAAGCGAGCGAACAAGCCGGCAGGTATTCTGCCCGGGCGACAGTCGTGGTCAAATTTTGCGCTCGACGTGCACGTCGGCGGGGGTTTCAGGTTGCACCTTAGTGTCCCGTTATGAGATCCGGAGTGCAGAAATGTGCAGGAGGCAGTCTATTAGCATTTTAATGTTGCATCACCGGAGCGACATGAGCCGAGCCGCTGAAGTGGCTGGTTTTTGGGCCACGACCTGTACAGTGTTGACCTGCGGTAGGCTGTGTGGGGCTGCTGTGGTTGCCATACGCGCCCATGGCTTTGGCAATGTGCAGTTATCTCACCCAACTAGCTGTTGTCAGGAGAGTGCCAGGATCATACGCGTGTTAACGGGTAATTCTAGGTTTGAGCTACATAGATCAAATCCCCTCATGATATTCTAATTGGTTAATAGGTTTCATGCCTCCTTTTTAGGGATGTAAGAAAAAGGCAAAGAACGCTCACATTGAAAAACCGCTGTAACAGGCTAATTTCTGGTGTTTTTACTTGATGAGTGTCTGATGTGATTAATCATTAATCAATTTTTTCTTTTAAATTCATGATTGTTGGCACCTAATTTGTCCTTTGAGTAATTGTTCCAGCAGGGAAAAGGCTGATAACTCTTTCTGAAATTTCAAATGATTGAATATCAACGAGTTAATGCAGCCATCTTGTCAAATCGTCCTCGCAGCGATCAATACACTATCACATTACCATGGACAAGCTGTAATCACTGTGTGGAGGCAGCTCCGTTACCTGGTACAGCTGAATGACTCACTGAAGTAATCGCATGGCTGTCAGTGTTGTGCTCTATCTACTGTGTGCACAGGAAAACACACACACTTGTTTACACTCATAATGTAGCAGTGGCTGTATTTATTTAAGAACTGTCTTGCAGCACATTTCCCACCACTCCCCCTGTCATGGCTTAGTCTGGAATTTATAATAGCATCCATATTTATAGGCTAAATCCTCACAGGGATGGTTTAATATAGAACCAGTGGGTAGTAGGGCTGGGCGGTACACCGGTTTCCTCAAAGTCACCGGTGTCACGTTCTGCCACGACGTGGATTTTGCAATACTGTCATTACCGTGATAAAAGAAAACATAAAGCATATTCACTATAGTCTGCCGCTGTTCATGTGGAACAGAAACTGAACGTCGGACGCGAGCCAGACGGCTATCGACGAAGAAACAAAGGTCGCAACGCAATCAGATTTCAATCAGCAAGACAAAACATAGAGAAGAAGGGTCCTTATTCTCTGAAAAGAAATGATTGGGGTGTCGGAACCAGGTGGAAAAATTGGTACCGAAAAAAAGGGGAGCACTTCTGTGATTTGGACCTGGTTTGGCTATAAATCATGTGAGGCGGTGCAAACATCAATAATATGTAAGATTTGCCGTCGAGTTGCGACGGCCAAAGGTGGCAACACCAGCAACCTGTTTCGGCGCGTATAAAGCGCGCACGCCCACGAGTACGGGGACGCAACAAGGGCCGGAAGCATCAGTGGGTTAGCCAACATGATGCGGAAATTAAGTCTAATAAATGTTGCAAATGAATCATTTAGCCTATTTGACCAGAACAGATTTGTGTCAACACCAGTACTTTTATCCAAATATAAATGAAGCAAAGTATCGGCAATAATATACAGTTTCTGCAAAGAAAAATGCTCTTGAGATGCCTAATCCTACCCGTTGTCGAAGTCTGAGAAATAATCGCAGAACAGTTGGTAGATAACCTACATCAGGGGTGTCAAACTGATTTTAGTTCAGGGGCCACATTCAGCCTAATTTGATCTCAAGTGGGCCAGACCGGTAAAATCGTACAGTACGTACATTCTGAAAATGTATATATTTAAGGAACAACCCTTTTACAAAACATTATGAACGACCTGAGACTTCTTAATGAAAATAAGTGCAACTTTAATAATACTATGAGTTTATCATGTACACATGTGCAGTACAACTGATCACAGTGGATCGACAAAGGCACAAAACATTTAGTCTCAGGAATTTGGAACAGAAAAATATCAAGTTGAACTTTATGATTAAAGTACCTGCCTTATAAAATTTGTACACAAAAATGTTTGGCAGCAGGGGAACAACAGGATTCCACCAAACCCATTTGTAGTGAAGCTGCTGACCTACTTCATGTTGCACAATATTTCAGCGTTTTTACATTTTTACCACAGATAATATTCACAGTACTCTATTCTTCAGAGTGCAAAAGGTGTCCCACTCACTTCTGTGAATAAGTAGGAACTTGTCCATTTTTCTTGGAAAACTCGACACTCTGCGTCCACTTTTGTCCTTTT
>JAVQJF010030336.1:0-46072 GCA_036023855.1 Gadopsis marmoratus | reverse complement strand
ATCCCAGCTCCCGCTGTCTGCATGTCGAAGTGTCCCTGGGCAAGACACTGAACCCCGAGCATGGCAACTGTGTCCCCTTCGGTGTATGAATGTGGTGTGTGTGTCCCCTAAATGTCTGTTTGTCTGCCCTGCGATTGACTGGCGACCTGCCTCTCGCCCAATGTTAGCTGGGATTGGCTCCAGCCCCCCCCTGCGACCCTTCGGGATAAGCAGTCTGGTTAATGAATGAATGAATGAATGAATCACAACATTACAAGGATTAGGAGAAAATGAAGCCTTCCTTGTGCTTATAAACTCCTTTTCAGATTCCACTGAGTACACTCAGAAATGCATGAAGATCAAGTTAAAAAATAAGGCTGCTGTGCTGAGAAGGTGACACTTTGGACATACAAGGTTTTCACTTGACAGGTACATTATTAGTATATGACTAGACTTACTACCGCTGCCTCTGTCGTATTTCATCTGCAGAGAGTTGATACACTTTTAGGGAATCGCTGGTCACAAAGACACTTTTCATACAAAAGCAGAAATGTGGAACAAAAAAGAATGAACAGTCATCCTGATCACGTCAGGTTATAACAGCCTGGCATTGTCAAGGCCTTGACCTACAGGATGTCAGAAAAGGTCATGAGGTTTTTCTTTCTTTTTAAAGATGGATGCAGAAAGAAAGAGAGAGGGAATGCGCAGCTGTTTGAAGTCAGGAGATTGGTGCAGGATGGATTATCCTCATAACTACCGATCCAGTACTAGTACAGTGCTGCTGCTGCTACTGCTGCTGAACAACCCTTTAAATCCTTCACACTGCAGTGCTGTTAAATCAACCTCCAGCCCGGCAGACTACTCACCTCCAAGCGCAGCTTTCATTACAAAATTCATGATGAAGCAGTTCTGTGTTCTCTTCCTTGAGTGGTCACGTTATCGGGGACAGACCTGCAGCCAGGGGACAGAAAACACAAGCTATGACTGCATGAATGCCGCTGCTAGGACATGCATTTTCACTCCAGTGGTTTTCATGCACAAGAGTTTGATGGGATGGGGGAGGATGCTGATGATGATGATGATGATGATGATGAGGCTCGATGCGGACAAGAAACGACGGAGATCCTTGTTTGGCAAAGGTCGGCCAAAGAACCCACCAAAACAAAAAAAAAAAGCTCTTCTGCTTTTTACAATAATCACAATATCTTCAAATACGTCAGATCACTTTAATTCTACTTCCTGAGATGTGTGAATGTAGACCTTGGGCAGCCTCAAAATGTGATCACCTCTATCCCAAGGAGCAAAAAGGGCGCTGATTAAACTGGGTTAAGCTACACCCTCCAGTACACCAGAGTTTTTTCGAAGGCACCTGCGCCCTCGATCCACAAACTAACGCTCCATCTTGTGTGGATTTATGCTGACGCCGCCTGGCTGCCTGTGATGCATCCTCATGGAAATAGCTCCCAGACCCAACAGGAAAAACAAGGGCAAAGCAAAGACAGGATCAAAGATGAGCAAGTGGGGGCATGATTCGTGTCATGGGCCTTAGGGAGCATTACCTCACACCGTCTGCAAGAGCATTAGAACAAAAGGCGCTTTCCTACAGATCTTGCTTCTAATTTGTGAGATTATATTGAGCATTATGGCATTTGTTTCCCTGTAATATGAGTCTATTAAATCTTGGGATTTAAAGTGACTAGGAACAGCTCAGTGGCTAATATATAGCAACCTTACATAAAATCTTTTTAAAAAGCCACGTTTCTATAATATTCCTGCTGGGACTTTGTGTCTTGGGTACTAAATTGTGGGTTTGCAGACCTCAGGCTACTTTATGGCCATTTTAAAAATCTCCTATGATATTTGTATAGGTTGCATAGTTGCACAGCTCAATGCCTAGTTTAAAGCGACCTTGTTGCAGCCCACTTCATGATGACTATTTATTTATTGACGTTACAGGCTTTTTTGCGACACAACAGCCCCACGTAGTTTTGCTGCATTTTACAGCATCCCTCTGCCATTGCAGTAAAGGAGGGCAGGGGGGGGGGGGGTGGAAATCCTCCTGAAAACTTGGTGCACTCATTATTACATATCGCCGCTTTGTCCCCGAGTAATGTTCATATTCGCCCAATGTCGGATCTGCACCAGCTGAGCGCCTTTCGATCATTTCCTGGTTTCCTTCCTCTTTCGTCGTCATCTGCAGCAGCAGCAGCAGTTTGTCCTCCAATGAACCCTGTACAGTACTACACACGGCTCCTGGCGCGGTGCAGCATTTCGGCACAATTACAGTATGTTAAAGTGCTGCACACGCACGCACGCGCGCGCGCACACGCACGCGCACACGGTCTCCAGAAGCCAACACGTTACACGCAGAGCAGGCTGTGCTGAGCGCATCAGCATCTTTCCACCGAGCGCACGAACCTACCTCCTCCATCCGGCCCCGGACGGTAAAGCCGCACACAAACATCCCCTGTCTCTGCTTGTTCGGACGTCGTTTACCTTGTTTTGTTTTGGGGTGTTTTTGTTTTTTTGTTTTTATCCTCCCAAGTCTTCGTCCCTCCAAAGAAAGCCTTCGTCGCAGTGTTACAGCCGCCCTCCTTAAGCGGGGGGGTGGGGGGGTGAGAAAGCAATCACAAGTTGTGCGTCTCGCTGTGCGGCTCTCAGGCTGCACACATGCCGGTTGTGTCGGTGTCAGGCTGCAGCGGCGGAGGAAGAGAGAGTCTATTCCTGCAGGACGAGATGAGAGCATGCAGAGGGAGGGAGGAGAGAGGAGAGAGGAGAGAGGAGGGAGGAGGGAGGAGGGGGGGGGAGCACATGAATGTAATGTCACCCGAGTGATGGTTCTGTTTCATTATCACAAATTCAACAGGAAGCAAACATTAAAAAGTGCATTCAAATTCAAATCCAAGTGTGCCCTAATGAACTGAATGCAAATCATAGCAGAAGACAGCAGATAAGATAAACATCCCATAAGCATTTTCACGAGATTTGCCTTCCTGTCCTCGAAGTTCTGGATTAATTTGTCCTTGGTTCATTAAGCTTCAAGCTTCAAGGTTGCTTTTATTGTCTCCATTGTCTCTCTATGTTCCATAAAAACGGCAGTAACAAAACACGCGTAAAAAGAGCATAAAGAGGACAAAGATATGCTGTTACTGTATGTTACAATGTGGAGGTTTAAAGCAGCAGGATTTGATTGTTTTGGCCACTTGAGGGCAGCAGAACAAGTTGTTAACGCGACAGTGACATATCATCGCCTTATAAAAAGTCGCTAATGATGTCTGTCTGCTGTTTAGCATACAGTATGTTTGTCAGAGCTGCTGCGGCTGCAGACGGTGATGATACTGACTGCAGTTATGTTGCTAGTTTTAACACCAAACCTATGAGCTGAAAGATGCTAAAACACTGTGAGAGCTGAGACCAACTGCTCTGTGGGTTCGTGTTCACGAGTACCTTTCATGTAGTCATTTGATCCATTGTAAATATAAAAGTATCAATTATTAATTTTAAAAAAAAACTGCGCCTGAGAGCAGCTGACATGTTGTGCTGTGTTTTTCATGGTTTTTCCACTAAAATCTGTATTCCTCCACTTTTTGACACAGTCCATACTTTTACATTTTGTTTCATGTATTCATGACATAAGGCTACCGTGATAATTGCGTCAGTCAGGGAACAACATTAAGTAGAAATATCTCGCTGATAGATCGTTACCTCTTTTCTCAAATCCTCTTTCTGAGGAAATAGTTGTTAAAAAAGTTCATAAAATTGTTGTAATAAGAAGAGGCGTGGGAAGATTCTGGCAAGTAAAATTAGGTCCTTTCTATTTCATGTTCCACTGGCAGACCAAAGACCTGCTGTGGTGCAATGTCAGCTGTCTCAGAAATCCCTTGAAAATATTTTCTTGGCAGGCTGGAACAGACTCTGCAGCAGCACACATTGTGATGCTGCAGCTACCCACAGAAGTCAGTGATAGACTTTCATCATTAGCGCCGCTTCCCCCTAAATAGACCCATCACCTGTTGTCAATATTTGGATTTTTATACAACCTGGGGGTTATTTTCGCAGTTTTGTCGATCATCCCCATCAGTCATGTTAACATGTTACTAGCGGTGGCATTGCTAGAAATCAGCGATCCGATGATCATATAGAAAATGCAAAAACCTAAGTTCTGAGATGAAACAATCCATGTAGTTTTGGCTCCCTGTAGCTATAGCCTGCCGATGGAAACTTGCACAATTTGGGTGCACTTCCTTTTTGTTTCATTGTAATTTGTGTGATCATCTGATCACTTGTGTCACTTTCTCTACTTCCAGATACTGGCAATTCACTTGGTGAGTAAAATGTTCTCATAACCAATTAGTGATGGGGAAAAAAAAAAAAAAAGTTAAGGTGACAGTTGTGGAGGAACCAAGAGCAGACTGAGGCAGAGGTAAGTTTAGAAGTAACAGGGTTTATTTTAGACGAGGCACAGGGAAGATAATGATTCGAGTCAGGCAGACTCCAGAGGCGGCTGGAGCAGGGAGATACTGCAGAGTCTGGATGTCGTGTCTGGCTGTTGATCTGGGAGGAGTGCGTTGGAGGCTTGACACGCCAGGTGAATCGTAGCTGCAGAAAAGCAGACCGGCAGGCAGGTAGGATCGGAGTAACACTGGAGAAGAGAAGACACGATTAACCTCGTGCAAAAAACACACAAGAGCAAACTCCACATAAGCAAGATGTTCACACTAGAGCCAGGTAGTGTGCACACACACCGCCACTAGACTGGGTACAACAATCTGGCAGTGAGTGACTGGAGGACCGAGGTGGACATACTGGAGACTGATGAAGTAGATGGGAGACTCAGCCAGGTCCTCAACTAAACCATCAGATTGAAAATAAGCCTTTCCTGCCCCTGCAAATGCGTGCTATGTCCTTGATCCCCATCCCCCCCTCATAGTAACGTTGCCACACTTCGCACACATGGCGAGGCGGACGAGCAGAGAGCACAGAGAGGACCAGTGGGAGCTCAAACTGCTGTATCTCCCATCAATTAATCAAGGAAGAGGAGGCTGTGTCCAGTCAACACACTCTGGCACAAGCATCCATCACCTTGTTTATAGCCCAGAAACGCTTCAAAACAACAGCAGCACGCATGCTCACACACACACACACGCACACACACACATAAGCAATGTTGTCCTCCGACTGTCCACCATCACTACTAGGTTTTTTTTATGTGCCTATGATTTATAGGGTCTTGGTTTTAAAGTCAGACGTTGGCCATTTTTGCTCTTGACCCATATCCACTGTACTATTGTTTCAAGGCTGAGTGTGACAAAAAAAATATTCTCCTCTAACTGTGTACCTTCACACCTTTCTCTGTCTAGAATTGGCACATTGTCTTACAGTTATCCCATTTGGACAGCAGATGCATGGAACAAGCAATGAACAAGATGCCACTGCATCGCTCACAATGCACTTAAATACGTGAGCATTCCACAAAGCATTTAAATATGATTGTTGAGTTTTTTAAATCTGCATTATTGTAAACTATTTCGATTTCACTCTGTGCTTCTGTGGACACTTTGCACTTTTAATAGCACAATATTCAAACGACCAAATGGTAATCTGGCACCCTGTACTCTTCTGTGTCTTCGTGTAATGTGATATATGTATTTTATAGTCGTTGTATTCTCCTTAATTATCCACATGTCAGCATGTGGCCTCTGTCCAGGTAATGAGTCACCACGAATATGTGCCAAAATAGAAAAAGTTACCAGTCTATGGCTGAGCCACTGGAATGAGCACACTGAATACACTGATGCTGTGGCAGCCTGTGAAACACACAATTACAATGAATGCCATTTGAAAACTGCATTAGCATTTGATACCAAAATGTGGATGGCAGAGCTCCACAGGGACCGCATGCCATTCAAAAAAGGGCAAATTAACATAGCACTGCTGTCACATGAAAACACAGCTGTACTGCTGTTTTTCTAGTTCTCTCCAAAAATAGTCATTTTGATGTAAATACATATTCTCTAACATTTCACAGTTGTAATTCACAGTGAGGATGATGATTTTGGAGCTAGAAACTTTCAGAAAGTATGGAAACAGTATGGTGGGCAGCAGCGCAGCTTTCATACTGAGTAAACTGTGTGATTGAAGTGTGTGAATGTGAGAAAAAAAAATTAAACATCAGTATATTTGATAACATGGACAAAGCAGCACAGTATTTCTAGTTTATCTCCCTCTCTATGTACTTATGGCCGTTGTGGAAATACTTACCTGCATCTGATCAAGCTGTTGCCCCGGGACACAGAGGAGCTGATATTGAAAAACTGCACAGAATAGGATGTTGAATGTCACCGCAGTCAAATGAAAGGTGGATTACTGTATGTCACAGTACAGCACCTTAGTGCCGCTGTGCCATTTCTCGAGGCAGGACCTAGCAAAAAAGCCAGCGATTTAGGTGCCTGCATCAGTGAACGGCCCTGTTCAAATCCTTTTGAATACTTTCATTGTTACCTGCCATTAGTAGCATGCCGTACCTATTTGCTGGATTGGTCTGCTTATATTGTCTGTGATAGTTCAGCTAATATTAGTCCTTTTAATCTTATTTTCCCATAAACAGAGGATCAAAAGAGCCTAAAATGCGTGGTCATTATCAGTTCCATTATTAAAGTCGTTCATTCAGCGGTCACCTCTGTACATAAAGGACAGTTTTGCTGACAAAGAACCAGCTGTCTCACCTTATGACCCCTATACCACCTCTGATTTATGGAGTATCAGCTACGGAGGCAAGCGGGAGGACATGTATCAAATCCCATTCATTGTGATACAATATACAAGCAAGCAGACTATCAGCTGAACGTCATGGGGACACACTCACTTTGAATTTTCTGAAGTACATATAGAGATTATTGAGAGGATAAACCACATGTGCAGTGGCAGTCAAAAGCATCCTTTGAGGACTGATGCGTGGAAAAACCTTTAATCATACCCACATTAGCACTCAGATGGCTAACACACACTTGGGATCAGAAACAGACAAAACACTTGACAAAACTGTTTTGGGATGATGGCAGTGGGCATGGCAGAAACTGTTAACATGGAGCCTGTTAAAATAAAAACACCTCAATTTGAATAAACCACTGTATGTCATACTAAAGGCGTCGCTCAAACATTTCATAATACATGTAACTTTCCGTACTCCATAGTAATGTCTGTAAACTCCTACGTGTCTAATAACTGCAGGAGTAAGAGGGAAGGTGAGCTGTCTTTTATTAGCCACAGTGTAATTCACAGTGCAAAGTGTTCCAATACATGTCATGTGTCTTTCACATAATGTTACGGCGAGACATGTAGGTAGCAGGAAAAGGACCCAAAATGCAGACATCGCAGGAAAGGTGGGAGCTGGTTGATGATTTAATAGTAACAAAGGACCTTACAAAAGGGTGCAGTCCAGGCAGCGGTACAGTACAAGGAAAACTAGACACTATGGCACTACAGAAACATAACAATGAACTGACAGAGAACCATTATAAATAGGCCAGGGACTAGAGGAGGTGAGCACTACGGACAGGTGTATCAAAGGGCAGGAACTGAACAAACCGGAAGATGTCACAATAAGACAGGAAGCACGAAGGAATACATACAAACACATGTATTTGTTGTGTTTTTTGCAACAGTTATTTTCCCTTTGAGACAATGTTTTAATAGTCGATAATTGACAAGCTCTCTTCTAATGAACCCGTCCTCCAGTTGAATCTGCTGGTCATTGATCTTTGCTTCTTCACTTGTGAAGGTAATTTCACAAATGCCCTTGAAACCAAGCTGACAGGGTTAAACTAACCATGCACAATCCTTGATAAACCCCTATTACGTCCCTGCTCTCACCCTATCCCCTCGCAGACCCAGGCAAGTGTCTACATAGTTACTGTCCCAAAATAGCACAAAGGATTCATACATCACCTCCTGTGTGTTGTTAAAGGCACCTATAATGATCTGCACAATGATAAAGAACCAGTGTGATCCACTTGACTTCTTCGACTTTGAGGTTCGTGGTCTGAAAATGTGAATTAGCAAGATACATTTTGAAATGTGTGTGGTGTGATGTGATGTCATAGGAGTAATAGAACGTTATTAATCCCTTCCTGTTTGACAGTCACCGGCTGCACCTCTCTGTATTATTCAAACTGAAACTCCCCATTCAATCAGTGCATTGTGAGGTGAACAAACGTGATTCACTTTAGTGACTGCATGGCTATAACATTTAAAACCTCCCGGTCTCTAATGCTGAGGCACAGTATTCATGATTTAAAATATAGATTACAATATTAATGATTCCACAGCATGTCCCTCCTTCTTTTTGCTCATGCTTTTAAGCCTTATCATCGCCAACGTTTCCTCGATAATGTAGAGGGTTATATTCCTCCATCTGAAGGGCACAATGGCCTCTGTCAGGCTGTTCTGTGAAGTCAGACGGAAGCAGTCGTTAGCTTTGGATATTAGTCTGTCCATCATCCCTGCTGCACTCTGAGGTCCCCAGAGACGCTGAAAGAGCAAAAAAAGGAGGAGTCGAAGGAAGGGAAAGAAGGAGGGAAAGGAGGGAAAGGAGGCGGAGGGATTGCATGTGTGTTTGTGCGAGTGTGTCCATCAACCCATAGAGGACCTCTGAAGTCCCAGACAGAGGGAGGTGTGTACTGCTGCAATGCGTAAAGGCATCACAGCTTCATGGCTTCATGCGGCGAGCAGACTGACTGACTGAAAGGCTGACTGACTGGTTGACTGACTGGCTCAGGGATTTACAGTATGCTATGTGATGGCCTTATGAACCGAATAGTTCGCAGAATAGTTTATTGCCTGACTGACTTTATAGGCTTTTCAGGCGAGTCACACATTCCCCAACCACCGGAGGCGACGCCATCGTGCAGGCCCACAACAGAATTAACAGTGCACAAATCAAACTACACAACAACCAGGCTTGGAGAAGAAACCTCAATATGGGCTACAGTAATTGTGCTTGTCTAATTTGGAAATGTGATTCCAATACGTCCTTTGCGCTCACCCTCATAAAACAAGGAACAGAAAAGGCTGAATAAAAGACACTGTTGGGCAGTGATGCAGAATTAGAGTGGACATGATTACCCACTAACCCATGCAGCAAAAAGAAAAAAAATAGAAAAAGAGAAACGATGGCCCAAAACACTGTCGCCAGTCTTTACACGTTGTTCCAAGACTTCCTATAGAAGACATCAACAGGCTGATATCGAGAACCCTTGTCTACTCCATGACTCCTACAAACTGAGACCTTGTGTGCAGCAACCAAAAGGCCAAACAAAACCATAATAAATAATAACATTTGTGCAACAACTGCTTTTAGATTTTCTTGTGACTTTTTCTTCACCATTTAAGCTGCTTTGTAGTGCAGTCATTTATTCTCATTTATAGGCATTTAACTGATAAATAATGGAGGATATGTATTCACATCTGAGACAGCTGTATTCCATCACCACCAATTTTGCCACATTAGATCTTTTGTCATCTCTAAAAACAAACTGAGCCCTATATTCTCTTTTAAGCATGTTTATGATACAAGTGTTTTGTGCGTGGACCAATTTGCACAACATTCCTTTATTTATGTATTTTGTTCTGTGTTTGTGTGTGTTTGATGTGGCTCTGCTGTGCCAGAATAATCGGTCTGCGATCAGAGACATCACCAAACGTTTGCATACAGTTCTTTATACAGTTGGAAGGAAAAGCAGTGGTAGTAGTAGTAAAAGTCCTGACGCGACATATCTCAGACTTGTCATTCGATACAACATTAAAATCACCAACATTGGAGTTACGAGGATTTCACTCAAGCGCGGCATCAGAGCTTGCCATATTGTGGTGTCAAGAGATCATTCGCTCCCTGAGGTCCAACAGCAGGCCGAAGGAGTGGTGAAGGAAGCAGCTCAGTGTGAGAACTGGAAACACTCCAGTGCGAAGAGATGATGCTCGCTCGTGTTTGAAACGCGAAGAACGACATAAACAAGTGTAAAAACTGTGAGGTTGCTGTATATTCTTAACTGGTTTTCCTCACGTGGCCTTGATAAGTGGGACAAAGGGAAAGGAAGGGTGCAGCTTAGAGACTGAGTCACACAGCATGGTTACAGTGCAGCAGGTATCAACGTGTGTCGACGGAAAAACATGACCAGGACTGGACCTCTCTAAATGCAGGTACCCCAGACTCCGAGCAAGTTTGTGTCACTGTGCCCTGGGGGTCCAGTCAGCAGACTGTGTTGTCCACACGCTCTGTCTGCAGGGTGTGAGCAGTGCAAATTCTCTTGCTGCCTTCACTCTCCTCTGTATCTTCCCCTGTACCTGTCTGAAATAGGAATAAAATGCTGCAGGAGGCTGAGCCCCCCACTCTCCTCCACAAAAACACTTGGAAAGCATCCAGAGCGGAGCGCATCGTGCTCTACAAAGCTAGTGCAGTAGAACTGTCACGGAGCAATGCAGGGAAGAGAGGAACGTGACAGGACGGTGGGAGCTGGATTCACGCCCACCACACAACCAAATATAAGCATGAACGTAGTGCAGTGGACAGCAAGAGCAGAGATTTGGATTTCTCTGATTAAATTTCAGATACAGTGTATGTGTAAAGCCTGTAATGATGTCTTTATCTTTGAAGTATTGGTTATGCAGATGGGACTGCACTGTCCTAGTAAACCTCAAGGGGTCAAAAGGAGCATCTATGACCAAAAAAGAAAGAAACCTGTCCTTTAAACACATCTGAAGGAGAACTAAAGAATCATATTTTAAGAACTCATATCATATTTTAGGAACTCATGGTCAAGTGTAGCCAGCCCCTACATTCACTTATTTTCCTGAATATAAGTCTAATCATTCTTTATGGCAATTTTTATTGGACACCATACAATGAAGTGACAGAGCGAAACAATACATGAGAACATGGTCATCAATGGTTGATGTAGACTAGCTCACAGACTGCTGTGAATGCTCGCATTACCTTAACATCATGAAGGGATAGTGCCTTCTCACGCCTCCCCCCCGAAGAGAAACAATAGAGACCTAGATTGGGATTAAAGTGTCGTGTTCGCCCGAAGAGACAAACTGCACTGGAGTCAGTTTCCTACACAGCACCTCTGACAGGTCGTCCTTATCTAAACAGATGCTCCTTTGAGGTAAACAAGGGGAGGTGAATGTCTTCTACTCTCAGATGCACTGCACTGCAATCATTTACATACAAGGTGCTGAACATATGAAAGCTGTCTGTCCTTTTATGTATTTATATATTTTAAGATGACAAATTATTATTACACAATACATGATAAAGGTCGAAAGTGTGGAAATGTCCCAGCTGATATTTAAGCAGGGTTTGTAGACAGTATGGGGCTCTGTTAATCCTGTGGACCAAGTGGAAGCTGGGCAGCAAAAAGAATATTTCCTTCTCAGCCCAAATCTAATCTTTCCACTGCTATTCAATGGAGACAAATCAGGACAGGACAGGACTTCAAAACACAGATCTTTTGTACCTGTATTGCTGTAAAAGCACACTTGAAGTGTCCAACCTGGTATTGTTTGAATTGCTGGTAGAGTAGAACAGCTGGACTGGGTGCAGAGCTGAACAGACCTCTGATTCAGGTGAGAAAAGAAAACAGGGAGACAAAAAAGAGTGATGCATGATATATGAGACTCACCACCCCCAGCTTTTAGAGTGCCTACTTGTGTGTGTGTGTGCGTGTATGTGTATGTGTGTGTCCGTGTGTGTGCATCTAAGCGTAAATGAATATGTGTGTGTGTGTGTGCCCTCTTATGGGCATGGGAGAGCAAACAAGTGAGAAAGAGGACAGAACAAAGATAGAGGAAAGTGTGCGTCTGTGTGTCTGTGAGTGTGTGTTTGTTGGCTGTTCTGTGAAGTCATCCTAATTAATAGCCGAGGGTGTTTGGCTGAAAGTGGTGTTCCTTAAATTAGAAAACCCTCTGTTGTCCAACTTGGCAGGATAAACTAGCCACATTAGCCCATGTTCCCGAGAGTAAAAATCATGATATGTTAAAAAATCTTTGAACAGCGCTTTCCTAAACAAAATGCTACAAAGACCTATTAATGAAAAGAATACTGTCTGTCTGTCTGTCTGTCGGTCTGTCGGTCGGTCGATCGATGCCTTCATTAACCTGATTAAGCTGCTGGGTCTTTAAAGAATTGTGAGAAGAAGCTGTGTGTGTGCCTGCTGATTAAAGTAGCCCACGGTGCAGTGATCAATACTTTATGGGTCATAGTTAGTAGCTTTATGAGGTGCAGTCATCCTAACAAACACACACATAAACACACACACACACACACACACACACACACACACACTCCATCCATCCCTTTGGTGATAAAGATTGTGCTGACAGAGCAGTCTTACAACCCATGTCCAATGAGAAAGGGTGTGTCAATGTGTGCGTGTGCATTTCCCCCATATGTCCATTACCATAGGATGAAAGAGAGGGAGTGAGCGAGCAAGGGAAATCATTTGAGTTGACAACACTGTTTGCATGTTGAAGGTTTTGAGATCATCACTCTGCAGTCTCACCAAAAACATGCCACACAAACTAAAACACAAAACAACAGAATCTCCTCTTCGTCTTCCTCGTCTTTTAGTCCATAGTAGTAGTTGCTGGCAAACATGAGATGAGAAGTATGGTTGGATGGATACACACTGTTTTACCGTAATAAACATGGTGATGCCATAAACCTAAACTCATTCTTTTTAAAACTGTGGACAAAGCTGAGAAAAGCATGGCAGAGTGTGATAGCATTAAACATACTTCTCTGTAAGCCTTGATATTTAATGGTGGTTTGGATGGTGTGATGGAAAAGTCACTTCCTTGCTTCTTCACACAGGATGCATGTTGGACACAGGGGAAACAGGAAGCAACGGGGTTTATGGGCAATGTGGGCTTAATTTTGAGAAACGCTCACAACCAATCAATACCAACTAACAACGACGTCTCGATCTGTGCTAGTATTTGCCTCCAACAATGATTTCGAGGTACAGCAATGTGTTATTCTGATTCTTTTCTGAATCGTTAATATTTCCTTTTGTGACATATTTTTGTATTTTCATGTAAATTTGTTAAAAACACACAACATGCCACCACCAGACTCTCTCCGGCTCGCTCTTTGCAACTGCCTTTTTCCAGAAGACAAGTGTTTGTTGATTATATTTCCTGTTTTGTCCTGAAGACGCACACACACACACACACACGAACACACACTCACACACACACTGATGATCCGAGGTTTCCAGTGCAGTGGAGATCTATGAATACATTATATGTACTCTCAGAGGGGCCATGCATATTTGATGGATGAAAAAGGTGAAGGAGAGTTATGATGGCTCTCCTGCTCATTCTCTCAGTACAACACACTTTATACATTAGAAAAATATGCATCGCTGTTCATAACGACCCACAACTTTTAATTACAAACACCACAGTGAGAGTACTGTTGTCGCCCTGGTCGAAAACCATATTTAAATTTATAAAAGTAGCAGCTATTTCATTCACCATTCGTCCAGCGAAGATTGTAAAAGATCTTTCATGTCAGCAGTCTTGGTATAAACACCCTTTTGGCTATGCTTGTCAGTGCTTATGATTTATTTTTGCTGTTATTGAAAGTTGCAACCTCAAATTTGTGGAACTACAGCAGGGTGTGTTAGATCTATCCAACACATTTGCCAAGGCTAAAAACATTTCCTCCTCCTCCTCCTCCATATTACTCTGTTTGCTCCTCCAGCTGAAAACGCCCATACAGCCACTCCCTGCTTTACATGTGACTTTGCAGATATGATGTGTGCCCTTGAAAGAGACCTTGGGTTGCATTGCAGTCATGGCAATGAGAGAAGCACTCTGGTTGCACTGCTGCCCCTTTGTGGCCAATATGGAGAAATGCACCGATTACAGCAGGTTTTACATGCTGTGGAGGAACTATAGTTTGGTCCTATGTATGGAGGGAATTCCATGAGTGACTATGTATAATATTCTCAGGTGTAAGTTTAAATGATCAGTTATTTGCTCTAGGTAAGGTTGTGTAGAAACTGTTTAAAATCTCCTCTCTGCAATACTGAGCTGATGAACTGAGTGACGATAAATACAGATGCCGTTTGTGTGACAGGAACAATGAAGAAGTGAAACACAGCCGATTGGAATCAGTTTTTAAATGCTTGTTTTAGCCCAGTTTCATATCTTTGTAACTTTCCCAGTATGAAACGTGAACAAGTAAACATTATACGCTTCTTGGAGAACAGGACACTAGGAGGACGTTTATATTTTATTGATTGCATGATGTTTTTCAAACTGTTCTGAAACAATTTTATGCTGTATATAGTCATTTAAATGTGTTTAAATTCCATGTCAAAATATTCTTCCCACAATTAGCAGGGTTTGCATTTTTCATAAAATTGATTCTTGGACAAATTACTGCATCTGAAGCCTCTCAACAGTAAAACTCCCCCAATGAAGAACAGGCTTCTATCAAGCCTATTGTGTAGCATAGTTTCCTCTACAATTGTCTGATAGTTTTGCTGAGTTGGCAGCTGTCTACGAGTTTACCCAATTAAAAATCAAATGTGATAATGAACATGTGGTTAATATCACTATTTGTGGTTGTCAAACTGCAGCCGCACACTGTCCCAACATCATCTACCACTCAGTATAATGTGAGTGCACCTCCTGATGTTTATCTGAGTGAATACGAGACTACAATGTTTCCTTGTATTGGCAATTCCTTTCTGGGAGTCTGCCTTTTATTGTCTCCTTATCAATAATGCAGCAAGAGAGAAGAATCGGAGGGCAATGCTGAGCAGCAACGATTGATGACCTGTGCATCTGGATGGGTTTTTGTTTATCTCCTGTGTTTTTTTTGCTGTTGTCGTTGTGCACTTGCTCAGGCAGGGAGGTCCTGCGCTCTCTCCTGCCTTTTATCTCCCACAGCTGCTGTGATACGTTGCTCTCTGTGCCCAAACCTGGCTGGTAAAAGTACAACTGGGGGATTCTCTATCCTGCTGCAACATTCAGGAGTCTGCATGTGTGCGGATGTAAGAGAGGGAGAGGGGGTGAGGAAGAAAGAGAGATGCCTTGTGGGTATCCTTCATCTCATGAGCACAACTGTACAATAGGGAGGGCTGCTGGGCACTGTTGCAGTATAGTGCTTTTACTTTGCATCAGTTGGACGTGGTAAGATGAGCTATTGATGTACCTTCGTGGGTTTAAATGGGGTGTTTTTATCACCGTAATGAAGCGTAAAGGTCAAGCAGACATTTCATATCATATTCAAATCAATGCGGACTTAAATAAAACATTTGAGACTTAATAAAAACTGATACAGTAAGGAAGTAAGATACCGTGGGTTTATAGGGTTCAGAGTTCACAGAGAGTAGAAACTAATTCTTGTCATAGTTCATAACATGTCATTTTGTTGCATGAGAAAAGTCTGATGTGGCTGAATAACAGCAGGTGTTATTTTGACTGCCAGGATGTGCAGTTTACAGGAAGGGAATAGCACCCAGTTCTGCGGTGTAATGTTATTGTCCCTATGCTGAGTGCAAGACCATGCAGTGCACTGCCTGGGCCCAGAGTATCCCTCCAGATTTACACACACACACACACACACACACACACACACAGTAATACATAGCATGGTTTTTGTTACATCTCAGGGTTGAGTGGAAAGAGGAGAGCAGAGGGAGAGATAAAGTAAGTGCATTTCAGTGTCTGTGCACGTCCTACTGCGTCACACACACACTCTCTCTCTCACTCCTTCACTGTGACTCATCCCCTGGGCCACCCCCCCACCTTACCCCTTATCTGCTCAACCTCCACACACACCCAACAATCAATCTGTCCACACTGCTATCTGCTTCTTCCCTTCTTTCACTGCCCCGGTCTCCACCTCAGACCTCAAACCATCTAAAAACTTTGCTCATCCTTTCCTAACTTTTCTTCATTTTTTTTTTACTCCAGGCAAATCTCACGAACGCCTCCTCCACCCATCTCCCTCTCAGGGCTCCTCAAAACCACCATGTTGCCTTCAGTTCTTATGCAACCGCAGCCATGGTTGTGGGGGAAATAGCTCTGTATTGCAGCACAGTTAGAAAATAGCAACAGCTGAGACGAAACGCTGCCACACCACTGCTGTGGGGTTACCCTAACTCTGTGAGTGTTTCTCTGTGGCAGGATGGGTTCATGCCTAAAAAGAAGAATGGGTGTTCTTGTTGCTTTTCTTCAAGGTCAGATCAGTGCAACCTGGTCATTCACGTTTCTAGACTCAGAACCTGCAAATCTGTCCTGAACAGATGTGTTAATACATTGATTTGATTGATTTGGTTTTCCTTTTGACATTTGGCTCAGCAGCAGCAGCAGCTATATATAAATGTGTTGTTTTCCGCGTTGCCAGGTTTCCAGATGTACCTGGGCGCTGACCTGCAGCCGCGTAAAGCTTGCCAAAATAAAGCAATACTACTTCCGTCCGGGGTTCAAGGAAATAAATGCTTGACGAACCCTGCCAAAGAAGAAGGAAGAATGGAATGTACTTTTGACTTCGGATAGTCATTTAAACTGTTGCAACAGACTGATTCCACTGGGAAGTTCCATTTATTGGTGTGCCTGAAGTGCGGTAGCACAGGGAACACTATTGTTATTCCCCGTACTTAATTGTATTCTTATTCCGTGTGGAATTTTTTTCTCGCTGCGGTTTTCACGCAAAATCGGGAAACAAAGCGAAGAAATATCCGGCCAGAGGTGGCAGGAATGCACCACAAGATGGATGCCTCACATTAATTATTTTTTGCTGGGTGTATGCCCGCTTATCCCTCGTCATGTCCCCCCCCTCCCCTCCCATTTTATTATGGAGGTCCAAACCACGCACATCCAGTCACGGTCTCTGTTGTGCCCTCAAACTTTACAATGCGGACTCCCCCTCGTGTCAGTGCCGTCCCGTAACGCTGGCTGCTAGTAACGGCTGGAAGAAGTGACTGTAACCATCGACAGTTTCGTCTTTGAGATGAAGTCAGCCCTCCCTTGACGATTCAAGGTAATTGTCATTACGTGGAAATCCGCCACAGTGCCATGAAAATACGGCTGGAGAGAGGTTGATAACTTCAGCTAACTGCCACCAGCTAACGTTAGCTTGAGCCGCCTCTGCGAAATGTTCGGTCAGTACGTGAGGATGATTTGGGCGACGTGTCCCAAACATTAGCAGTACACCGCTGCGTTGATGCTGATGGTCTTCTTCGTTGCCCGCTCACACTAGCATAACTTTGTGGTTTAAGTCCGGACCGCAGCCGGTAACGTAAAGGGCGAGGTGGACAAACCTAATTTGAATGAAGTTGTACTTTTTTAAAAGATCTTTGTTGTACTTTCTGGGCTCCCTGGTCCACCGAGGTTCACGCGGGTCCCCCCTCTGGACCTTAACGTTAGCTATGAAGCTAAAAAAGCTAAGCTGGACCCAACGAACTAAGATACCGACGTAAACACTGCCAAAGCAAATGGACCTGGTGCTGCCTTCAAGTGCTCGCCGTAAGCTGCTGAAACTGAACTTGAACCTTTTTAAAGACGTGATATGGGTCAGAATGGTAGAAAACCGAACCTCCAGCTAAGAAACGTCTGGCTGCACAGTGGTGAACAACGAGGGATCAGAATCAGATTTATTGCCCATTTGCTTTGCTGAATTGGTGCATAAAATAAGTAAAAATAAGAACCTTTAAAAGGACGCAAACTGTACAATAATATGAATAAGGAGAGCTATACATTTACTGCAAACACTAGCTGAGGATGTTCATGGTTCAGGTGCCTTCAGACGTATATCACAAAATACAAACCATTGGCATATTTGAGTTGTGTTGTGAACGTGGACAGATCAGTGCAGTCTGTTTGGGGAGAGAGTTCCAGAGCTGTGGAGAACCAGGTCCGGAGTGGTGGAGACTGGAGGATGGTATCAGAGGAGCGGAGGCTGCAGGAAGGAGTGTGGTGGTGGAGCAGGTCAGTGAGGTAGAGGGGGGGCTGGTTATGAAGGGCTTTGTGGGTAAGGAGACTTTGAAGTGGATCTGTTGCAGGACAGGGAGCCAGTGGAGTTTCTGGAGGACCGGGATGATGTGGTCACGTTTACAGCCAGCTTGTTGCAGTGGTGCTGACGTTGCCATTCCCTCATGTCAAATACAGGAATACTAATATGCTAATATTCACGTGCTGCTTTAATGTTTGGAACTAATATCCACTTTACTGAGGCATCTCCCCCTCATCAGTCAGGATTAGGCCTGCAACTAACAATTATTTTTCTAAATATTTTTGATGAATCTGCTTATTTCGTTCCCGATTAATTGCCCATCACAATTTCCCAAAGGTGTCTATTTAAAATGACTTGTTTTGTTTGGCCAATAGTACAAATCCCAAAGATATTCAATTATTATTGCATAAGTCCTCATAACTGAAAGCTGGACCAAGGTAATACTTGACCTTTTTGCTTGGAAAATAACTTGAACAATTCCAAAATTATCAAAATTGTTACAATTATTTTTCTGGCTGTCAATTAATCAACCAATAGTGTCAACTGTAGTTAGGATGGTTGAAATATTGAGAAATGATTTTCCCAAAGGGAATAAATGAAATGAGTCTGTAGTTAATTACAGCTTATCAAAGGAATTTACCCAAATCCAGTGTTCAACTATATTTCCATTCTAATAATTCAAACTCATTGCTGTTACAATTCAAATACAGAGAGTTTATAGCTAAATGCATCTACAACAGTAAAAACAGTAGCACTCTCAAAAAAGCCACACAGAAATGAGTGATTCCAGCATTTTATTGAAGTGGTTGTAAAGCGCTGGAGCGGGAATGGTGAGCAGGCGGGCAGCAGAGCTCTGGATATATTGAAGTTTGGATGATACGCTATAGAGAATGCTGCTGCAGTAATTAAACCTGGATGTGATGAAAGCATAGATTAAGGTTTCGCCAGCAGAAAAGGAAAGTGATGGGTGGAGCCGGGCTATGATTTTTAGGTGAAAGAAGGCCCGTCTGGTGATTTGGTTGACATGGTGTTCAAAGGAGAGGTTGCTGTCTGAAATGACTTGGGAGGTTGCGGATGTGTGAAGAGGGAGACAGAGTGGAGTTATTGATGAGGGATTTGGAAGCAACGATGAGCATGTCTGATTTGTCACAGTTTACGTTGAGGAAGTTGACTTGAATCCATGAATTAATTTCAGTGAGGCAGTTGGTGAGAGTGGATTGAGTTTCAGGTGTGATGGATCTAGTGGAGATTTAGAGCTGGACATCATCAGCGTAGCCGTGGAAATGGGAGGGACGCCTTGGGATAGAGTAGCGGTGGTGGAGGTGCACATGTTGATGAACTGTTGTCTGTTTGTGAGATATGATTTTAGCCAGGAGAGGGCAGTACCATGTTGAGAGAGGATTCAGTGTGGGAGAGAAGAATGGCATGGTTGATGGTGTCAAAGGCTGAAGTGAGGTAGAGGAGAATGAAAATGCTGATGAGAGAAGGAGGTCATTGTGCCACCTTAGAATTATAAGGTTCTATCTACATCCTGCACAGTTTTGAGATATTGAACATCAAAGTTTTTGTGTTCCCAATAGCAAAAAGTATATGTGGAACAAGTTTATTTCATACATGAAAATGACAGACACCCTAAATGTTCTCTACTCTAAATGCACAACATCAAAATCCTATCAAATTTGTAAATGGGTTTTTTTGGAACAGGTCACATGCAGATAGAACCTTCTAATTCTAAGATCTCACTTTCTGCTTGGAATTATAAGGTTCTATCTTGCAAAACATGAAAGTAAATGTTTTATGTGATGAGTGGTGAAATAGCTGGGAGACTGTCCTTAATAAGATTGGATGGCATCAAGAACACATGCAGAGCCTCGCATTCCAACCATGAGGGTCCTCCAGTTGGGACAAAGGGGAGAACTGAGAAAGGTGGTGGAGAGGTGGTCAGGCTGCTGTAGATGGTGGCGATTTTATTATTATTATTTTTTTTTAAATACGAAAAAATAGATGCACTTGTCATCTGTGAAGGATTTGGAGGCATTGCTGGGTTTGAGGAGTGTTTTTTATTGTGGAAAAGAGAGCCTTGGGGTTGGTGGAATAGTAGATTCACCTGTTGTTTGTTGTGATGACATAATGAGGAAGTTGGGGTACGGCGAGACCACAGAGATGGTATGGAGTTTGGTGTCCTAAAGTTGTAAGAAAACCCTCGACCAGAGCCTTTGGGTAGAGGATGGCCTCTGCGGTGCGTGCCAGCACCATGTAGAGTGTCTCTGCGGTCCGGTCGCGGAAGGCTGTTGAGCCTATGATAATGTAAGGTGGAGTGCAGCAGCAGCAGCATGGTCTGGCTGGGTGGAGCCGGACACGAAGGCTAGTTCCTTTGCAATTTGTGAATGAGTAGAGACGGAGACTTCAAAGCACACTCGGCTTTCCGGCTGAACAGCATTTAAAAGTGCCAGTAAAGGAAGTGATAACTATAACTACTCCTACTGGAAGTCATATTTAGCTAGTTTAACAGGGAATTTGGTTAGACTAATTATACATTTGGTGGCTGTTTCTTATAAGACAGTTTTGGAAGCTTTAGAGCTCACATGGTGGTTAAGAATTAGTCTACCCTGTATATTTTGTTGCCGGTTTGATTTTATAGCAATCCTGCGGTGAAGCAGGTTGAGGACACAGTTCGTGGTCCGTTGCTTTGTTTGCTCCTTGGCTTCATCAGAGTGAATCTACATTGAACCAACTTGGACAAACAGTGTTTGGTCTATTTTGTGGATTTATTGGTGTCCTGTGTGAACCAGGATGTCACAACTATGTCAACACTGAGGATAGTTTACCCAGCCTATGTTCACGTTTACAGCCAGCTTGTTGCGGTGGTGCCGACGTTGCCATTCCCTCATGTCAAATACAGGAATACTAATATGCTAATGTTCACTTGACACTGTGTGACTGTGCTGCTTTAATGTTTGGAACTAATATCCACTTTACTGAGGCATCTCCCCCCTCATCAGTCAGGATTAGGCCTGCAACTAACAAATATTTTTCTAAATATTTTTGATGAATCTGCTTACTTCGTTCCCGATTAACTGCCCATCACAATTTCCCAAAGGCGTCTATTTAAAATGACTTGTTTTGTTTGGCCAATGGTACAAATCCCAAAGATATTCAATTTACTATTGCATAAGTCCTCATAACTGAAAGCTGGACCAAGGTAATACTTGACTTTTTTGCTTGGAAAATAACTTTTATTCTAAAATTATCAAAATTGTTACAATTATTTTTGTGGCTATCAATTTGTAAATTAATCTGCTAATAATGGTTGAAATATTGAGGAATGATTTTCCCAAAGGGAATAAATGAAATGAGTTTGTAGTTAATTACATACAGCTTTTACAAAAAATGTTTTAGTAGTTATTTAATGTTTTAACTTAAAATGCTTTGCACGTCGCATGTATTCCTTCAAATACAGTAGATATGAATGAAACAGTTTCCTGTAACTTTAAGGTTACTCCTTTTAAAACAGAATTTGGGTGCAAGATCTCATAATAAATAAAAATGTCCAAATATTCTTCGGAATCTCTCTATCTACATATTTTACTTCATCTAAAGTATATTGTTTCTGACATTTGTCATGTCAGAAGACAAGTGGTAAGAGAGAGATATTATCATAGTGAATCATGAAGACGACCTACTGTGCGTCTGCCACGTGTTCTCTCTTCCCTCCACTCAGCCAACCACAAGCTTTCCATCTAATAAAGCAACCCAACCCCCATCGCACGCAGCCCCTCCCCCAGCTCTATGTCTGTGTCACACCACCTCACTCCCTTCCTTTCTCTCTTCCTCAGCTGCCTGCTTCCTTGCACATGCCCTGCCTCCATTGCCTATTGCGGCTGGGCTAAAGAGAGAAATAAAAAGCTAGAGGGATTGAAAAATAGAGCAGAGGGTGATTTTTAACCAAGAATTCACAGAGGCGTGGGATGGAAAAGCATCCAGATTTTTTGCGCATAAACCCCCATGTGAGTCAGATGGCCTTTTTTCCTCTTTCCTCATTCCCTCAAATGTTTCTTCTTTATCTACATACCATTCCTTTCTTTCTCACTTGTCTTATCATAACCACCATCCTTTTTTCTGACCGTACAGTATCTGCATGCCTGTGTTGCTGTGACATCGCTGCCTTTGCCTTCTACATGTGCTCCTGCCCCCATAACACACCACTTGCTGCTGATACTGTCTTGTGATGCTTGAGTAGAAGTCACGATGTGCTGAATGAGATTCAGGGAAAAGAAAGGCACAATCACAAGGCATAAGGTCTTGCATTGTTTTGGCTCCGTGGACTGAAATAACTTGTTTTAATTTGGCATTCAGCCAGATCTTAGACCTTGTGCGTCCCCACGCTGTCTTCATCTTCCTGTGATGATTAGAAAAACTCAGGTGACGGTGATTAACAGGATAAACTTCAACATTTCAGCCAACAACGCTTTAGCCAAGAAATGTGACCAAAAATCCTGTTACTTGTTGAAAATATGCCACTGATAGAAAGGTTATAATCTTAAACCTTCCAAAAGACTTTTGTCCTGTTTTTAAAACCTGCAAGACCATACTGAATGGGGCTGCTCTGTCATTCACTGCAATAATCTTCCTCTTTAGTAAAACCAAAAAATAAAAGCCAAAATCCACAAGATTGTACTCCATTGGGATTAGTTTCACTTTAATTTTATATCCATCGAAGTCTCAAGTTTATGATCTGAGCAGCATTCTAATGACCGACCCACCAGGAATCACTACAGACCTGTAAGTGTGCCTTATGGGATGATCTGGTACAACCTGTTCATGAGTATGAAAAATAGATCATCGTCACAAACAAGTTATTCTCTTTAGTAGCACAGCTCAAGGGACGACCTTTGACTTGCAATACTGGATTGTTGGGGTGTGATATTTGATGATGATACTGATGAGTGTGTTAAACTACAACATGACTGAAAGGAAATGTTTTTTTTGGTCTCAGTTTTTCATGTAGGGTATTTGAACTACTGGATTTATGTAGTTCAGTAACGTTGGCTCACGAAATCCCTCACCGTCCGCGACGTTTACAGGCATCGTGTCCTTTTCCATCGTGAAGCAAAGAAAAGATTCTAACCGTCTCTGAGCCTCAGAGTTGCCACTACAGCCTCTTGTAGCCAACACCGACATGGTAGCTTGTTGGAGGACATGTTCCACTTTTGATTTGCACTGCAGCCCTCAGGTGCTGACGTTTCAGGTGGAACAACATTGATGTCATACTGTAGCTGTATTTTAAGCTGGTGTCTCAATTTTTAATTTTGAGCATTGTCCTCTTTTACAGTGTAATGCTCCCACCCATGTACATTTTGCCCTCTTCATCTAACCTCACCATTCTTCCCTTGTTGCGCCAGACGTTTTTCTGAGCCGCAGAAGTGAAGTACGCCCTCTTATAGTATAAAAGTTAATATATGTGAACTCTGGGGCTAGTACACAAAACATACAGTACGTTGGTGGTCAAATATTTTTAATCTGTTAAATTCTTAATGGCAAAAAATTAATGAGTAATCATTAATATCCATATGGCAGCATTCTTTAAGCAGCTGAACTTGCAGGACATAGCACCGTCCTTTTTAAAGGGTGAAGCTATTTTATTTGCAGTGTTGAGATATTCTTTGCTCTTCTTTATAACGTGCTCGATAAAGGGGTATTAAGTTTATGTTGATGATCTTAAAACCTTGTATTTGGATTTTCTCTCCTGCGTAGTACCAAGTGCCTTGTTTTTTTATTTGGCTCCTCTGCGTGGGTAGGTGGGTCAGTTGGATACCATCTGGGCAGTGCAAAGAATCCACCCACAGTGGCTAGTGATTCTGCATTCACCACTCATTTACATTATAATTGCACCAGTCAAATGGGTTAATAAATTATACAAATCTAATCATAGCAACCACTAAACACAAAAAGGTACAAGCAGCATGTGACTGGGGCAAGCGATAGATCACACCATGGAAAACATGATGGGATTTAACATTCATGCCACAGTGGGGACCCCGTTTTGTTTTTTTTCTAAGTCTTTGTTTGTGTGCTTGTTCAGATGTCAATGACCCCTCCATTCCTATTCCCAGAACTTCAAGGGAGTGAAATGCAGCTCAGTCAGTAAAATCCAAGCCCTCAACCCGCTCTGGATTTTGAGCTCCCTATGATCTACCACATTGGCTCAAATATGTACAGTCACTCTGTATGTGTTCTGGAAATAAAACCTGAAAATTGTTGTCGTCTTACATTTAAAGACCAGACTTTGAATGCTTAATTGGGAAATTGCAACTGTCATAACGCAGTTACAGCAGCAGATGGCAGTATGTATTTGTAAAATTAGGACTTGTTTTTGAACGAAGGAAGCCATCATCACTGAGGGTAGGTAAGTGACATATTGTGCTAAGCTTCAGTGCTCAATTCGGATTCCTTTCTCAGATCAGATTTAAAAAAATGTTTTTCTTTCGTCTTCACAATTATTTTTTTTTATGTGGCCAACATCAAGATTCTAGGTGAACTAATCACAGTCCTGAACTGACCTGCATGCACAAAATAACAATAATAAAGACGTCGCATGCAGCGCGCTGTCGTACGGAAGTGAACATGGAGGCCACTGAAGTCAGCGTTTACAGTTTTATTTATATGTTGATGAGAAACAGCCACATTATTAATTCTGTCTTTTTGTGGCGAAGCGGCTGCCACCTGTACAAAGGTGTGTTTGTATTCTAGCCAGCGCAGAGTTGTGACAAATGTTACTATGGGGTGACATAAACGTCACATGATTTCCGATTTACCTGCCCAAATCACAATTGAAACAATTAGATTCCATGTTATTTGTGCTGTTCACAATGTTAGGAATTAAACGGAGTCTCGTATGAGGAAAATAAATCCGATTTGGGCCACTTTTGCCTGCAGTCTGAATGTAGCATGCCACAGACAGAAAAGCACAGGTGTAAATAATCAAATTAATGATGTCTGAATTCCATTTAGCTGCTTCAGTTTCGGGGCCCTGTTATTGCGCATGTGCATTTTTCACCTCTGGACAGATGTGTTCTTTGTGTAAAATTCAAAAGTTTTTAGTGTAGTCTTGTTGTGTTTTCATGCTACAGCATCTGAATGTTTGGAAGGCCCAAGTGAGTATGACCTGTGGGTGGGTTTGTATCAAAAGTGCTTTGCAAATGCATTACTGGATCTCACCCTCTCGTCTGTCCTTGTTTTCTAGGAGTTATACTATCTGAGAATGCAAAGGACCAGAGAAAGGATGGAGAAGGAAAAGGTGGAAGAGCAGAATCAGGTATGGTTTTGTAAACTTTGGCTCCATATAAAACAGAGTTTTTTTTAGAACATTATCATTCTCTAGTTGTTGAGAAGCAGAAATGCATATAGGAAGCCTTTTTCTCTAATTAAAGTACTGGGTTGTATGGAGAAATTATAATATTCCTGCAGACCCCAGTGGTGTAATAATCTTTAGTCATTTGTCAAGTGGAGAGAGGGGCATGTTTCTGTGTGTTTTATGAACTAAAGTCAAATCAACTATTTGTGTTTGTCGTTGTGTGTGTGATTGTGGTTGTTACACCTTCATCTGGTGTAGAGTGATAAGAGGTTGAGGGTGTGTGTGGCGACATGCAACAGAGCAGACTACTCCAAGCTGGCCCCCATCATGTTTGGAATGAAAAACAACCCTGACGAGTTTGACCTGGAAGTTATGGTGCTTGGCTCACATCTCATTGATGACTACGGGTAAGACCAACTGGCACAGCAGCATGCTTCTAAAAAACCTGTTGGGGAAAGTCCCAAAACAATGAAGTAGCATATAATAATAATAATAATAATGATGATGTATTAACCAACACAAGAGTCCATAATAACCCATACTCACAAGAATCCATAATTCTTTATGAAAGTCTACTTAATTTGACTTGTTTTTTCCTACTTCCCGCTCTGCAGGAACACTTTTCGTATGATTGAGCAGGATGACTTTGACATTGGCTCCAAGCTCCACACTATTGTGCGAGGAGAGGATGAGGCAGCTATGGTGGAGAGCGTTGGGCTGGCACTTGTGAAACTGCCTGATGTCCTACAGAGGCTGCGTCCAGACATCCTGGTCGTCCATGGTGACCGTTTTGACGCGCTGGCTCTAGCAACTGCTGCAGCGCTGATGAACATTAGAATACTTCACCTGGAGGGAGGAGAGGTAAGGAGGCAGGGCTCGAGAATATGAGAGAAGTTCTACTGTGATTAATTTAGTCATAAATGTAATTGTACATGCACTGCATGGAGAGTATGCATACTGTTGTACTTTTTACAGTATGTAGTTATACCTTTTTAAAGTGCATAACATATCCTTAATTTCATTAAAAGAAAATATGTCAAATGATTCACAGAGTGCAGGGTTGTTTTGCCTCTTTTACAGTCAGAGTTTTTGATCCAATGTCCAATTACTTTGCAGTAATTGTCACCATATGACAAATAACATACAACATCTTTTCTCCACCTTGCTCCTTTTCCCAGGTGAGTGGTACGATTGATGACTCAATCCGCCACGCCATCAGTAAACTGGCCCATTACCACGCCTGCTGCACACGCATGGCAGAGCAGCACCTCATCGCCATGTGTGAGGACCACTCTCGCATCCTGCTGGCTGGCTGCCCTTCATATGATAAGCTGCTGTCAACTCATCACAGAGAGGAATACATGGATATTATCAGGAGCTGGCTGGGTATGTGGAGACACAGTCATGGTGCAGAAATATAGTGTAAGAAATCAAGAGTATGTCATGTGTTGGGTGTTAATTCGTGTTGCAGGCGACAAGACGCAGGACTGTGACTACATTGTGGCTCTGCAGCACCCAGTTACCACGGACATCCAGCAATCCATTAAGATCTACGGGTTGATGCTGGATGCCCTGCTCTCCTTCAACAAAAAGACCCTCATCCTCTTCCCTAATATAGATGCCGGTTAGTTTCACCTACTGGTCCCTTTAGTTCCTTCTTGTTTTTCCAGGATAGGGTTTCCTCTATATGTGCGTTTTTTGTCAAAGTAAAATTAGTATCACAAGAATGAAGGCTGCTTTGGATTGGAGATTGTTGTCTAGTATAGAAATTGTATTAATTGAATGAATAAATACATCTATGTAAACAGGAAGTAAGGAGATGGTGCGCGTGATGCGGAAGAAGGGCATCGAGCAGCACCCAAACTTTCGGGCGGTGAAGCACATTCCTTTTGAGCAGTTCATCCAGCTGGTGTGCCACGCCGGCTGCATGATCGGAAACAGCAGCTGTGGGGTGCGAGAGGCCGGGGCCTTTGGCACACCTGTCATTAACCTGGGAACAAGGCAGACTGGCAGAGAAACGGGTAGGTATGACAGAATTGCTGCAGCAGACCTGATTTCCTGCAAAAGTTGTTTTTATATTTGGTTACAGAGCTTGTTTAAACTTTACAAAGGTTGGTCATCTGACACGCGTTATTGTTATTGCAAACATTATTCTGTTGAATTAATTTGCCTCATGTTGTTTTTCTGACATTTCCCTCCCTGCCAGGTGAAAATGTTCTTCATGTCAGAGATGCCGACACTCAGGATAAGATCTACCACGCTCTGGAGCTGCAGTTTGGAAAGAGATACCCCTGGTATGATCAGTGTACTGCCTGTCTGTCTCACTGGGTCATTTCCAGTTTTTCTTTTTTCTATCTTGTTCTAAAAGCATTGATTCTTTAATCTAAGCCTACGTTTTTGCTCTGGATATTATTAAGTGTAAGTTATAATAACAAGTAAAATGTAAAGTTAAGCGTTAATCCGCTGGTTAATGTTTTCATTCAACTCTTGTCACAAATGACCAGGTTACATTTCATTTTACTTACTAATAATCCTGTGACTTCCTGTCCATGTCAATATTGCTGTTTGACATGTTAATCAAGGCAGTGGTGTGCCTCTTTCAAGACTGTTTAGAAATAAGCTCTCTGATTTCTGTCAGCAGAGTCAGGTACAGCTCTGCATTTTGTTTTGTTTCCAGTAAAGTTTTTAATTGCTGTAGCTTAGTTTTAGGTAATATTTTTTTTTTATAACAAGCACTGCCTCAATAAAAAAAAAAGCAGATCACACCTTATACCTTTTTTAAACAATCTATGCATAATACAGTTTAGATTACATAAACCTACAATGGACACATGATTGAAGGTTGCAGGTTCCACTGGTTTTGTTTATTGGATCATGGAACTTGATTTTGTTTTTACATGATTTTATGCTTTTTAAAAAGTAGCTGAATGATATGAACACAGGTGTATTTCTGTTTCCCGTCAGCTCTAAGATTTATGGTGACGGCAGCGCAGTGCCTCGTATTCTCAAGTTTTTACGTACCATTGACCTGGATGAGCCCCTCCAAAAGACTTTCTGTTTCCCCCCTGTGAAAGACTCCATCTCCCAGGACATCGATCACATCCTGGAGACACAGAGCGCTCTCGCTGTTGACCTGGGAGGGACCAACCTCAGAGTGGCTATTGTTTGCATGAAGGTAGGCTGCATAGTGTCTGTAATCTTTTTGACGTAGCTGTCACTCCATTTACTGAGCCTAAAGTATTTATCACAATAGAGACTAGAGCACATTTAAGTCCCGCCCACACCAGAAGGGAAAACAGTTCATCACTCTCCATTGACTTGAGGGTTCTTCTTTGTCACTTCGATCTGCCAGGAAACAACAGAAACATGCCTAAAAGCTGCTGTGTGGTGGGATGCATTACCAACAGGGTAAAGAACCCAGAAGTAGTTCTAATATGCTGCCGAACCAAAACACTGAACCTGTAAGAAGATAAAAGTAGATACAGATGTGAAGCATCAGCGGGAAGAATAGGAAAACTGGGATCCTGCTTAGCTGTGCAGCAAGCATTTATTCACTGGTTGCCTAAGTCAATATAGAAATGTTAGTTTTGGCTAACTATATTGCTGTAAGATATACCATTTTGACAGTATGCAACTTGTGCAGTGGAATGTGGCTAAATCGGAAAGCTATGCAGTATCATGTTTGCAAGTTTTTTTTAACTTAGTTTGAGAAGGGACACTTGCGATAGACCGACAATATTGAGTTTGTCAGTATACCTTTTCCTCTCTGGTACAGACATAGGGTGCTAAAATAATGTTAGCTTAATAATGTTTTTAGCTAGCTACAGGCATTTTTGTATTAGCATTTCAGCCCTTGGTTGCATATTATGGTGCCAATTGTTTCCTCCTCCGGTGGGCGAGGTTTACAGAGTATGACACGTCTCTATACTCTGTGCCAGTGCTCATGAAGACATTTACTTCAATTCGGCATTATGAAGTTATCTGTTTTTAGGTATGACAATGAAATGCTATCAAACCTGCTACATGCTCTTCTTCACTTCTATTCTTCCCTTTTTGTCCCCCGCTAACTCTCTGTCTCTCTCCTACATTCACTACCTCCCTCTCTGCCCAGGGTAAGATAGTAAAGAAGTATACTCAGCCCAATCCAAAGACCTTCGAGGACAGGATGCGGCTATTGTTAATAATGTGTTCAAATGCCATGCAGGATGCCGTCAGCGTCAACTGTAGAATACTCGGTGTTGGTACGGGAAAAAAAGCACACACTCGCATTCCTTCCCAAACAGTTAAGATGCTGACAAAGACTAACCTCTCATAGTTCTTCCTCTACATCGTAGGAGTGTCCACGGGTGGACGTGTAAACCCACAAGAAGGTGTGGTCCTACACTCCACAAAGCTGATCCAGGAGTGGTCCTCAGTGGACCTGAGAACACCCATCTCCGATGCCCTGCACCTACCAGTCTGGGTTGACAACGACGGCAACTGTGCTGCGTTGGCTGAGAGGAAGTTTGGTCACGGCAAGGGGGTGGAGAACTTTGCAGCTGTCATCACAGGAACAGGTGAGATATAAGGATTTTCAATCATTCAGTCATTTGGTCATTCATTATCATTGTAAACTGGGCTGGTGCAAGTAATTACATTTAATGAAATTGTCATAATTGTAGTTATTTAAAAAAAGAAGCACATTTATTTTGGAAAAAAAGGGCATGATCTTTATAAGTTTCTGAAAAACTTTGTTTCTGCAGTTTGACATAATTCTTGATAATGGTAGATCATTGTAGATTATCACTGTTTCTTAGTCGCTATTTGAAAATGCAGTCTGAAAATGTTGTTGGAACTCTTCAATATAGTGCCTAAGGACGTATAAATAACGGATTTCCTGCTGTCAGAAGATTTTCATCATGATAACCTTGTGTGAAAATATTTGTAATGATCTCCATTTAATTACTCAAATCAGTCGCTTAATTCCACTGACAATCTGAGGAGGTAAATATCTTGACTTGTGTGCAGGTATTGGAGGAGGGATTATCCATCACAATGACCTGGTCCATGGCAGTACCTTCTGTGCTGCAGAGTTGGGTCACATCATGGTTTCATTAGAAGGCCCAGAGTGTTCTTGTGGCAGCAGAGGATGCATAGAGGCCTATGCATCCGGCATGGCCCTGCAGAAAGAGGCCAAAAGGCTGCATGACGGTGAGTGTTTAAACTAGAAATCCCTACACTCATACTGTTGTTCTAATTGTTAATGAAGTGGTCTTTGACTTTATGACTTAATTTTGTTGCAATCTAGATGAATGAAGCAAAGCTAATTAAATGTAGCTCCTTACCACATATCTCAAAGGGCTACATTCTATCATTCATTTATATACATATATCTGACCTGTGTGTTGGTGTCTCCCTCAGAGGAGCTACTGAAGGTGGAGGGGATGGATATGAAGCTCTCTGAGCCAATCACAGCTGCCCACCTCATCAACGCAGCTAGACTGGGGAATTCCAAAGCAGACGCTGTTCTGAACAAGGGTCAGAGCACAAAGCAAACACACACAGATTTATACAAATCTGTTAAGAAAATTCAAACTGCACAATGTATGTTATTTCTTTCACTAATAATAGTGAGTTCAACCAGATCTTTCTTCTGTGCTGGAAGTGGTAAACATACAGTAGCATGGATATACATGACAATTAGACATTACTATTGTATCTGCTGTTAAAACAAGAGAGAATCTAATTTCTTTCTGTCTTCCTCTTGTCCTCTTCAGCTTCCACAGCACTAGCTGTGGGCATCATTAACATCCTCCACATAGTGAACCCATCGCTGGTGATTCTGTCTGGAGTCTTGGCCTCTTACTACCAGGCCCCAGTGCAGCAAATTATCTCTGAACGAGCCCTCGTCTCAGTCCAGAGCATCAAGGTTGTCACATCAGACTTGGAGGAACCTGCTTTACTTGGAGCAGCTAGCATGGTGCTAGACTATGCAACCAGAAGGGTGTATTGAAGGATATAGTCCTGACTTCCTAAGGACTACTACCAATGAAAGGACAAAAAAACTGAAAGTACTACCTGTGCTGCCCAGATAGATACCTAAGCATATCTAGGAGATTCATTTTGAAGGATAGAGTGAAGGACAAGCCATCATGCCAATGTTAAATAATGCTTGTATATACAGTATCTATATATATTTTTTAATTTTCTTTCTTGTTTGTCGATAACCTTGCGGTGTCCACAAAAATACAAATTCTAAACCCTTTGAGCATCATGCCTTCATAAGGGCAGATGTTGGCCAGTTTCCTATGGAGTTTTATTCCTATCTTTTTAGGTGTGAGGAGAAAAGTTGGAGCAGGGTGCAAGCATCCAGTTTGAGCAGAAGCAGAGCAAATCCAAGCGCAAGAAGGTGCTATTTGAGTGACAGCAGAGTTTAGAGAGAGTATTAAAAAATATGAACATGAAATCAGTAAGTCATGCTCTCAAACTGAAAGAGCATGCTTTTCATTAAAGATGGGAATAAAGCTCCATAGTTTCCAACATAGACATGTCATGTGTGAAGTGGGTCCATTGCACAGGTCAGAAATCATCAGCTTTTGAGTAAAGAGTGACACCATCTTCAAGTCAAACTGACCCATGCATGGTAGGAAGGCTGACCAAAATATTGCTGAAACATTTTCCTGTAGCTTTTTCTCAGTTCTGCCTAATTGCTTGCCATTTCACTTTTCTATAATTCTTTAATGCAGTTTTCATTCTCACTTTGTATTTTTATTTTTTGAAGGCTTTAGGGTTAATAAATGATCAATATAAAATCAGTTGAAATACTAATCTGGCTAATATCAGACATGTTAAGGCAACTAACTGCTTTACCTTAGTAGCTGCTATAGTATGATGAGGCTGAATCTTGGCCAGAACCAGGTTATGGTTCATTCCTGCTTAAGACATGCTTTTATCTCAAAACATATTTACATGATTTGTATGTACATTACATTTATATTGCGGTATTGCACATGATATGCTAATTGAAATTTTTTGATTAATTTCTTTGTGATTTTATTAGTTTCTGTTCAAATAAACACATGATCTTGTTTCCGTTATACTCAAGAAATAGACTTTGTTTAAGTCAAGCGAAGAAGATATGGATGTTGTGTAGTTTTGACCTAATCCTATTGACACTGTTGCAAAGCCCACCATGATATTGTTGCCTGCTTAGGGTGTTCTTAGTTTGATGTCTACACAGAAAAAGTGCAACAGTTACAGTGCCCAGCAATTAAAAACACAAATCTCTTACTTTTAATGATAAATACGCACGAATAAAAGAGTCATTCTTAAGTAAACAAATGAGACGATAAACAAATCTGAAATTGGGGCGATGTGCTTCTGGGGGTCCAGTAGAGTAAAGAAGTTGACTGAGCTGTTTCCAAAAGACATTTTCCCATTGCAAAGTTTACTTTATAACTGCAACATTTCTCAGTGTTAAATCATACGAGTCTCCTGGATATTTAAACTGAATATCTAGTCAAATAATGTTTATGGAAAAATAACTAAGTGGGACTCTTAGGAACCACCTCCACCCATTATGCTGATTTCTGCACTTTATATCACGTAACAGTAACCAACCAACCAACAAGTAACCCCAACAGAGTTGCAGTATCTGAATCTTCCACTACAGTCCCTGCAGCTAAATGTTAGTCAGTCTATTGTTAGTTCAGTCCATTCAGTATTGCACCACTCACTCATTATTCAATATATTAATATATGTGCCCCATGAGTCTGTCTGTGCAGCCATATTCAGGTATGTTCCACACTTGTTAAGTTATTTTGATCTTAATTTTTAATGCTTAATTTGCAAGTTCCATATAAAAACAATAGCATTTTTATGAGGGTTTTTTTTCTTTGTCTTTTTAATTATGAATTCCCATCAATGCTTAAGTGTAAACTAATTTAAACTTGCAGGGGAAATTAGGGGCCAGGTCATAGTCAAGTCCTACATCCCCATTAAAGTACAGTTCTGTACTTAAAAAAGTGCTCACCTGTATCAGCGAGGAGACGCGTTTGGTGTTCTTGACCTCTGTAAATTAAGCAACAGATAGATGCATATTTTTGTGTCTTGTGTTTCAGCAACTCAGGTTTGCAGCTCAGAACAAAAGACTCGAGTTGATCATTGAATTTTAAGGTCTAGCTTTGAAATACTGTAGCACTGAGTTTCGGTAACAGTGCTTGGGTGAGTCACACTGATATTCTGATGTTTTAAAACCAATATATTTGCTCCCATACCTTGAGCCAGGTGAGTGCTTGCTTGTCACCTGAGCCCTTGGAGGCCGTCAGAGCTGTTAATAATTAACCACCATGACGATATGCTTGGATACAACAAATGTTGCTGCAGAGTGGCGAAGAGAAAGCCAAAAACTCAGCTGGCGTTTTAACGGGGGGCATGTGGAAGGCTGAAACGAAATAAAACAAGTTGCTGGGATCTGATGAGACCAAAATTAAGAAAAACCTCCAGCAATCAAGCAGTAGAACTGAGCCCTGACAACAATCCAAAAACAAAGTGTATAATCTTTGTACACTTATTTTTCTTGTGCATTTGATGGTTAATAACTGGTCAAATAAAATCCATGAGCAGACTGCGGACTGTCTCACAGCTCTGACAGCTCATAGCAGGTCATGGGACCCGTACGCAGGCGGGTTTACAGATGTGATTGGTTCTATTTTGAAGCAGCTGTTTTGCGATTGGTGCGCTATACTATCGGTCACATATCCTGGCTTGTGATTGGTTATTCCGCCGTTTTCGCTTCGCTACATCTTACTTTCTTTTTTTTTTTTTTGTCGTCCTTCTTCCCGTTGAGCTAACCGGTTTCGGTCGACCGCTACACCTGCTCACCGCTTCTCAAATTTGTCCTCCCACGAGCACGCACACGCACGACATGGATGATTTTGACATGCTGAACGCGCCCGCCGCTGGAAACGGTGTCGGCTCGGAAGAAGACCCCGCTGCCGCCTTCTTGGCCCAGCAGGAGAGCGAAATCGCGGGGATTGAAAACGACGAGGGCTTCAGCATTCTGGACAGCGGAGAGGTCCCCTCGTCGCTGGGAGACTCCACCGGTAAGGTTGGGTGACTGCTGTGGTGTAGCAGAGGCAGTTTGCCTCCGTTCACCGTTAAAATGATCGGTCTAGTTGCCTTTTTATTCGTAAGGGGTTGTGTAATTTATGTTGTGACACGTTAGCCCTTAATTTGGCCCTAAATGTACACCGAAGTTGACTCCTTTTAGGCAGCTTGCTGACGCTAGCTGAGCTAACAAATGAGCTAAGTGGGCTTAGCAAGCCTAGCGTCAACGTCAAACTGTGTCAACGTTATCTGAAGTTGACAAACGATAACGCGCAAAAGGAACACTCGGAATGGCCTCGGTGCTTGCGTGACGATGCCAGCCTTTTGCTAGCGTTCCTAAATTGAATGAAGCTGTTCCGACACCATCAGCTCCAGCTACCGTTCTTGGCCGTGCCGCTCCGAGCTTCCTGTCGAGCTTGACTAACGTTATTTGCTGGCAGCGCGGCGTGTTGCTGCATTTGTGCTGGCCGGCAAACCTTACAGCCACAGGAGGAAGCTGATGGAGCTCAGCGACCTTTGGCCGTGACTCTGCCTCGTTTCCTCAAAGCTGTAGCTTCGTCGTGGCTTAGCAGTTGTAGTTGGTCAGAAGTGCTGACATATCGCATTATGCAATATGTGTGTGTGTAACGTTTTGGAAATCTTGAGGATTCAGCAATAGTAACGGATTCACAGTTGGCCAAGGGCTTATCTGTATACAGTTTTTGTCTCCAGCCACATTTAATCGCGTTTTGATGCTTCGTGTTGCTTGCATGGCTAGATATTGTTGTTGTATTGTTGTAAACTAATGGTTTGCGGTTTCCTGTTTCTCTGCATGGCTTGTACACCGTCTTGAGAATTCTTACTTTGTTGCTTTATCTTTCTGGCGTATTGTTGTCTTTTGTCAGTACATGTTAACCATCACCTTGTTGGTGTGAAAACATCTCTCCAAAGGCCTGCAGTTGAATATTAGCCAGCTGGCTAACTCTGACACGTTTACAGAAATGTTGATTAATGTGTTTTGTTTTTTATTATCAATAAAGAAATTAAGTGATATTTCTAACAACTATTTTCCTTGTATTTGTAGACGGTGCTATGAATGGAGATCTTCATGGGGTAATATGTCTTCACATTGTTTTTGTTTTTAACAACTTTGATTTTAAATTTTCAAATTGCCCAATTATTCTATTCTTGTGTTTGCTCATGTATTTTGTGTGAAAAAGGGGACTTCGACAGCCTATTTGTGCTCAAAATGTTCACATATGTCACATTGTCCAAACATCTTTTGAGCTTTTGTTTTCTGCCTCTTAAGAACCATGTAGTTTTGTCTCTGCTGACTCTGTAGAGGAGTGTTGTCAAGACACTGATGCTATTATTTTGGCAAATGGCCACACCATCCTGCTAAAGTGACATATATTTCCATAATTCTGTGATGAAGAAAAACCTTAATGTTGCCGTAGTTATTGACCCTGCCCACTGTCAGTGTTGGATGGATGGATGTACTTTATTGATCCTGTGAGGAAATTTGTTTTGTTAAATCATTGTTTGATAGCTTTGTATGATAGCACAAGTCTTGAAGAATAATTCTGGTTTATTACAACTTTGGTCAAATCTTAACAATTTTGGCCATTTCTATTTATGATAACATTAAGTTGTTGCTGAGACCTGGCCATCATTCCTTAAAATAATTATAATGTTGTTCTCACTAAGTAAATTGCTGAGATCTAGGAACATGGCAACATCAGGGTGGGAAATTAGCACCATCCCAAATGCTGGTAAAATATGAAAGTGGCTGGTGTATTTCACACACAAAATAAAGATTAACTGTTGAGCAAGTGAATTATAACATTTAGCTGTCAGTGGCTGGTAGACGTTCACACACACACACACACACACACACGTAGGTACGTTACTTTCCCACCCTGGGTGACATCGCTAAAAAGAAATCGGAGGGGTGAACGACCACAATCCGTTAGGTGACTGAACAGGTTATGAACATTTGAACAGTTAAGATACATTATCCATACCACTTTATGTGGATGTAAAGCTGAAAGTTGGTCCACTTGAAATGCAGATAATAAACCCTCAATGCACAGAAAAGGTATACGTGCACAAGTACAGTAGTTTAAAGTTGAACCAGGAAGTCGGCCTGTCGTTGTGACAATGTAAACATCTGTCACAATGATTTTTTTTTTTTTTTTTTTTTCCTCTAAAAGGTTTGGGTAACCCGATTGTCGATCTGATTCTCTGACCGCTTGTGTTTGTTGGCCCATATGACTTTATTTTAGTGATGTTGGCAGCAATTTAGAAAGTGCAATATTATAATTACTGATAGAAATCAAATATTTAATACATTTTTATGTATAAATTTTCCTTTAAGTGACTTAATGAAATAAGACATTCTAATGGGATGTATGAGATTAGCGCATGTGTTTTTTCTTAATTTTATGTATCAATTCATTAGCTTTTCCTTTTCTTCTAGCACTATAACAGTGTGATTTCAGGGCTAACTGCAGAGGTTTGAATATCTGCCTGTAGATCCGCTCAAACTTCCTTTTCCTGTGCTGCCATTGCAACATTGCTGCTTTCTGCACTGTCAGGGCTTCTTTCTGGCAGTGAGAAAAGCTAAGCTGATAAAACAATGGGCTTTTAATTAAGCTTCTTAAACAGCATTCACCTAACCTTTGAAGAACAGATATTCTATTTGCATATTGAAATCAGGACAAGAAACTGACTACAATAGAATATTCCAAATGTACTTGCAACTTTCAGGTGATGGTTGGAAAGACTAACAATTCAGGATGAGAGGTTGAATGTTTTTTGACCATAACTCTGTAAATGATTTGATAAAATGTTTCTTTCTGAAGTTACTCAATTATCTCTGCTTTTCATCACCTCCCTTGTTTCACAGGAAAGCAACGGTCCATCAGATGCCTATGCGGCAATTTCCAATGCAGACCGACTGCAGGCAGAACCTGAAAGCCTACGCAAGTGGAGGGAGGAGCAAAAAGAGAGGCTGGAGTTGCTAGGTAAGTACAGACAAGAGTAAATTTATGAGGGAGCAGGACAGACCCCTACTCTCTGAAATGTGACAAGTGTGACAAAGGCTGATATCATGAGCTGTATGGGAAGTTCTGGAGATTCAAAGCTATCAGGTTTTTTTTATAGTATGTAAACCAAATACAGTAACCATGCATTCATCCTTCTCTAATTCCTAATTTTCGATTCTTTTCTAATCTATTTCTTTGCTTCATCGCTCATGGCCCTCCCCAGATGACAACTCCCGCAAGCAAGAGTCAGAGTGGAAGGAGAAAGCAAAGGTGGAGCTGGAAGAGTGGCACGCCAGGCAGAACGAGCAGCTGGAGAAAACCAAAACCAATAACAGGTACTGGCTTGATAGGAGGGTAAAAACAGGACACAAGGAACAATGGAAATGAGGAAGTCCTGATATCGTGAAAGAATACATTTACAGTTTCTTTGTGGACAAAGAAAAGCTAGGATTATGATGTGGAGGATTCACAACAACCCATTCTCTTGGAAAAAGTTTGAATATTTGAAATGGTTATTAAGAGTTTTTAAATAATAGCAGCAGTCTTGGATTCAGCCACAGGTGAGCATTTACCCAAATATTAGGATTTGGCTCAGTGTGTAGGCTCTCTAGCAGGAAAATAAATGGGTTCACCTTAGCGAGGAAGACAATGTTCTGGTGTTCCTATCCATCGTTTGCCCCAACCCTCCAGTTGATACTTCATTTGGTCACACATACTGGACAATAATGTGAACTTAAACATTTTTCTTGAGGGGGCAACCTGAGACGCAACAGTAGATGAGGCAAGAACAAGACAACATTCACAGTAGTATCATAGAAGCTGATGCTTTGACACACACTCAACAATAGCTCTGCAACCCTCGTGTGTCTCCTCATACACACAGTTTCAGTTACGTTTTTCCCAGCACACACTGCTCCTTACTTACCCAGCTGTTCACTTGAAATATCTTTAGACCTATTTGAAATTTTACTCAAGTTTAACAAAATGTGGATGTTACTGTACACTGCATTTAGGTATGGATGCTTACAGCAACTACTACGTTGTGTTTATATTAATTTACTTACACTTACTCCACCTGGTCATAAATTGGCAGAGGTGGATAAATAACATCCGTATACTAGATTGAGCTTGTCGGATCTCCTGGCAATGGGCTGGGTTGTTGCATCAACAAAACACGCAGCCTAGTGGCTTGGGAAGTGAGGGACAATCCACCGGGGGTCCTTCTCTTCACTGTGGGTTTAGCTTCCTGCTATTTGTGTTGCACAGTAGCTCAAGATTTTAAGAACGTTTTTACAAATCTATATCTAAGGACAAAATACTTTATATCAATTCACACGTTTAAGGAGCGTTCTACAAATTCTTCTATTAATTGTGTTCCAACTGTGAATTTAGTTGGTCTTGACTACTCAAAGTCGAAGTGTTGTGTTCTCATATGGCTGTTAAACATGTACTACTATTTAAGGATGTATAATATGCCACATATGTATGTGTCCTACACCAGGTAACTCATTTTACAGAGTTGAATAGGCAGTTTGTCTGTTTCCCCTGCACTGTAATGTAGCCCTGCTGCCCTATTAATAATAAACTACTTGCAGCCTTGACTCCCTACTCATCTGGTAACTCCAGGTTTGGTGGAAAAGATGTCTAACTTTTTCATATGCATGTTCTTTGTCTGGCAGCTACGGTGCCAATTTTGCACTAAGGGCTGCAACAAACCATTATTTTCATTATTAATCTGTTTCTTCTCTTCCAAATAATCATTTGATCAGCTAATGCTGTAAAATGTGTAGAACCTGACAGACCAACAGTTAAAAAAACAAAACAAAAACACAAATGTGTTTAATGATTTGACCCAAAGAACAGCAAGTGACATCTCACATTAGAGAAGCAGTCATTAGAAAGTATTTTAGTATTCTAGTGTTATTTATTTATTTTCATTAGCTTAAAGTGGTGACATATAGTAGTGATTCAGTTAATTACTTATTAAATAAACTAATCTGTTCAGAGGGTGGAAACATTTGAACGTTATTCTCATCAGCTGAGGGAGGCTCCTTCCAAAAAGCTGAGCCTTTGATCACATGCCGTAGCTTATTATTGTGTGGTAACCTATAATGCTTGTGTTTCCATCCTCTTCTTCCTTTTATCGCTGTCTCTCTTCTCTCCTGCCTTCTTGCTGCTCGTTTGGGCGGATGTTTGTCCAGGGTGCTGGATGAAGACTTCTACAAGCAGCCCTTCTCTGAGCTCATTGGTTATGTGTATGTGGCTCCAACTAACATCCTCCCTCTTTATTTTTATTTTGCTTTGGTTTTTCTCCATTGTCATCAACTCCCAGCATCCCAACCATTGACATCATGTTCAGCTCATTAGTTAGGGCATTAGTTACCTTTTGTTGCCTTGATTTGCCATCTTTTGTATCTATTTTGGATTTCTAATTGTTACACTTGTAATCTAGCTTGTAGTTTATTTATTTTTTTTTGTTTGTATTCTTTGTCAATCTGAAAATAAATCCCCCCCCCAATATGGCTGCATGACTTTCAGGATATTACACTGCCAAACTCCTCAGTCATGTCCATGGAAATCAAATGAATTCTTTCATAACTGTCCCTGTGTTGATTTCTCTTCCATTATTCACCCCAATACTGTTTCCCTTCAATTCATTTTGGCAAAACATTTTGCAAACTATTACATTAGTTTCCAACGATTAACACTTGCTTATGTGAACTGTATGAACTCTCACAGAAAGTGTTTTGTTTCTACTTAACACCTTTTTTATTAATGTGATATTCTCCAAATTCCTACAAAATATTATTCATGAGTAGGATGCTTATAGATTTGTTTGAAGCAATTGTGTGCGTGTGTGTGTGTAATTGGACTTGGGTGTTTTGCGTTAATATCACCTAAAATCTCAAATCCTTTTCCCCCTGAGCGTTCTCTTAAATAATAAGATATGATTTCACTGCACAATGTACAGAGTTGACATTGTTCTTGGTTTTTTCCTTCCTTGAATCTCCACAAGTTGATTTGGGAGTTGCTGTAGTTTTAAATATGTGTGAACTCCTATGCTCAGTAAGGTGGGACTCGTTAGTGAACAGTATTAAAATATTTATATTTATTAGGTATATATATATATATTTTTTTTTTTGTCATGGCCCCTTTTACACTACTGCTGTTTTCAGGAACTCCACTTGATACCTTGTTTACCCTCTTTTTTTTTTTTTTTGAGGATATTTTAAAAATCTTTTTATAAGCTGTAGAAAGGCCAGTGGTTTCTCCAGGATTTATTTCTATCATATTGGTTTTTCAATTAATTTCCAGGTAGCATTTAGCAGCTTGGAAATTGGTTCTCTTCAACTTGCGGATGTCCTGAGCTGTGATATTGAGTCCTGCCCCCACTGTCTCTCTTCTCCTTGTTGGTGCTAATTAAAATGCACAGAAAATATTTTATTAATCATCATTGGTCATTTCGTGGTTACACAACTGCTTCAAACTGAACTGCGTTCATGCTTTATTCGAATGTTAGCTGCTCTGTAGCTACTGCTGTCATACAGGATGACATGCTAATTTGCCCAGCTAGCAGTCCAATAGCCTGAGCTGTGCAGCCTTTGGTTTTGCTATCAGATTACTTTGGAGTGTCTAATAGCCTGCAATGTGGTGTACACATGTTTTGTTTTTTAGTTTTTTTCCTCATGCTTTTTGATTTTTCTAACTTGTCGTTATATTAAATAAAATAAGCAAGTATATCTGAAAGCCACCGTGTTTGCCAACAATATAGTTAACCCTTGTGTCGCCCTTCGGATCAGTGCAATGGCAAATTCAATGGCATTTCGGGTCAGAATGACCCGAAGGGCGACACAAGGGTTAAGACAATTTCCCTGGTAAAACCTTATTGATCATTAGTTTGGTTGTTGAGCTGTTCTTTTGAAAATTGACATTACATTTCCATTGTATTTGCAGCGTAATATTAATGTACACATAATGTTTGTTATGCCCCCAGGGTAAAATGCTATGCCCCCAGGGTAAAATGCTTTTTTTTTTTTCCTCGTGAGTAGGGAAGAGAGATTTCACTGTGGGATATTATTTTTTATACTGTATAGTTTTTTATGTGCACACCTCAATGCAGCTTCTGCAGCATATTGTTAGCTTATATGTGCGATTGAGCCAATTCTGTCGAACAAATTGCTTTTCATTCCAGCAGGGTCTCATTTATAAGCTTTCACTAAGAACAAATGGGCTTGAATGATGTGAGTACCACTTCCCACACAAATGTTTGGAATTGGAAAATGGGACAAGAGAATGAACAAACTCTGAACACTGTCTATTAAGAATTGGGAGGAAGTGGGAGCTGGTCACATCATTTGCAAATGTAGTGAAATACATTGTTGAGGTCTCGTGATGTATAGAGATAACACTGTTTGTAGTTGAGCTTTTTGACATTTTATAGATCAGGATATTAATGAGAGGATGTTGTGCTCATGGTTTGCCCAAACTTACTAGACAAGAGTCAACACAGTTTGATAAATGAGACCCCAGGCCACAATGTCCTTGTGTATTTACAGAGAAACGTTTTCTTCACTCACCAAACCAAAGGCTGCACATTAATCATTTTGTAGAACACTTTTGAATGAGGAATTTATTTATTTTATTTTTTAAATTGTCGCTTTTGCATGCTGGCTTTCAACATCTGCATTTAGCTCATTTTGTTGTCTCATTTCGTCCCCTCCCCTTTCTCTCTCTCTCTCTTCTAAATTCTGACTTGTGAAACTGTTTCTCCTTGTTTTCTTTTCCTATGCACCTTAAAGCACACACATTAACCATCCTTGCTACCGCCTAGACCAGTTAAGTAAAAATACAAAACCACAGAACCTCCAAATACTTTGTATTTTTGACAGGGGATAGATGCAGTTCTGTGTGTGATTGTTTTAATTATACGTTGCACAGATTAGTTTACTATCCCAACAGTTAGATCCACTGCCTAGATAGAGGTTTGTTATGATAATGTCCCTTCTGTGATGTTGTGGTCCTTTATAGTCCCTTGTGTGTATTTGTAGTTGGTTGTGACAGTGAATGTTCATCAGCTTCTCATCCCCATTTTGCTTTGTGTACAGTGTTGTAGGTAGTAGTTGAGTTTGTGCTTGCAGGTTGGGTGGGTTATTAAAAAAAAACAACCTAGAAAAGTACCATGGCAGTGGACTTATTACTGTGTTTGTGGGTGGGGTGTGATGAGGGCTTACATTTGTTTAGCCATAATCTGTGTCTTGCGTCTCAAAATGTCTCGAGTGGTACCGATCCATTTTAAGTTTGGTCTTTTGTTCTTTTTTTTTTCTTTCTTTCTTTTTTTTTGTATTTAACTTCGTGTTTTGTGGTAAGCCCTTTAGTGTAAATTGTTTTTTGTTTGCTAGATGGTTTAAAAATGCGTCAACCTTCACCAAGAAGACATGAATTGATCAGTTCCAGAGTTATGACACATGAAAGTAAAGTAAACGCATTCTTTGCCACACCTCCAAATAGCCTGCTTTCCAGCCACAGCACAATGCATGGCTAAAGCCCAGCAGTGCTTCCAGTTTTGGGCTTGGTTAAAAAAAACGGAACTTGCCATTTTTTAAAATTTCTTTTATTTGATCGAGGACAAGTATATAGATGATCTCATCATCCCTATACTTGGGTCTTGCAGAGTAAAGAGAACATTGTAAATATGCAACCACAGGGCAAGTTGAAGTGTAAGGGTATGGGCAAACTCCCCTCCCCCAGTTCTGTACAGAACTACATTTTTAACCAACCAAAAATGCTTTTCAGACCTTATAGTTACTTTTAAGCTTTTGTTTGTTTTTCTTTGGATTTCTCATCAGTGTTTAATTCGCACCTCCCTTTACTGTTGGGAGTCGAAAATACAGGTGACTATACTGTAATGTGCAAACAGTTGGGGGCATGCCACAGGTAATGAAACTGCTGTAGCTTGTTTCTCTTTGTGGGTGTTAAGACAGATGGATGTCCATTTATGTGTGGTGATTAGACTGTCCTGCCCTGAGGTAGACTCTGCTGAACCAACAAAGTCCCACCGAGCCAAAAAAGGGAAAAGACAAAGTCTTGTCAGTCACTAGGTGTATGGTAGAGATTTTTACTCAATATATTAGGGGAGTACTTCTCAAATCTTGATCAGACTGAAATGATAACTTAAATTGAATCTGATGAATTCGACATGCCAGAGTCAACACTGTTGAGTCCAAGAGGCATGCGTGACCTTTCCACCAGGACTTGGTGTGTGTTGGTGATCAGCAGAGGACTTTCTCAGAACTGTGTGTGTCCTTCGGTTACTTTACCTTTACCGCCACTGATTGTTTTCTGTTTCCTTTCCTTCTCCCCTTCCCTGTTGCATGTAGGGCGGCTGAGGAAGCCATGATTTCAGATCTGGATGAGAACAACCCCGGCACGGAGTGGGAGCGGGTGGCTCGTCTGTGCGACTTCAACCCCAAGTCCAGCAAGCAGGCCAAAGACGTGTCCCGCATGCGCTCCGTCCTCATCTCCTTGAAGCAGTCCCCGCTAGTCCGCTAGGCAGCCGAGCCTGCTCAGGGTGCCATTCCATATCATCCTCTCATCATACATCAACCAGCCCAACTACCGATGTCCCACCATCTGTATTCTGAAGACAAGGGGACTTGCACCCCTTCTGTCCATATTTGTTTGCATTGCACAGTCCTGTGGAAGGTTATAGCCAGTTGTCCAACCCTCATCGATCTTCTCCTGGCTGGACTGTAGAGTTTAGCCTTGAAGCACCAGCTCACCATTTTCTCCTCTACTGAAACGTTTTCATCTGCGTGACCTTTTCCACAGACCAATCAAGACCTTGTAATTTTCTCCCTTGTTGTTTATTTACTGAGATCAAGGTCTATTAGATCGACACCAGGTCCCATGGTCTGTGGTATTGTGTAACGCTTGGTAAGGGTGGTGAGTTTGGACACTAAAAGGGAAGGGTTAATGTTTGTTTGGGCCTACGGCTACACTACAACCTGCTTTTCATGGCCCCCAAACAAGATAATTCCCACGATGCTGTACTGTAACTCTTAACCTGACCATCTTAGAATCCTCCTCTGACCTACGAGGGCTGATTGATGTTAAATGGTTTTATTCACCTTTTGCCCTCCACCACATCACCTCCTGTTTTCCCATTCTTACAAAAAGTATCTTCAGAATTTTTTCTTTGTTTTTTTAAGGACCAAACTCTAAAGATAAAACTTCAAATTCAGTGTGTGTACTTTGAACTGTGTGTAGAACCTGCTTGTGGCACATTGTGTTAAATTTTCCAATCTATGCATTTCCTTTTGAAAAGCCTCTCCCCTCTCCAGTCAGGAACTGAACAAAGTCCAGTAATTACAATAAAGGTGAGCAGTTTGTATGTGTGTTTAAACCTCAACAGTGTGTGTGTGTGTGTATGTACTCTATGCGTGTACCTATGTACATATACAGAAGGCATTATATATACAGTATATAAAACGTTTGTCACTGAAGTTAGACAGTTGTGGTTTTAAAAATAACTAGATATTAGCCAGCTGTTGCTTGACCATGCGTGTTAATTGTCCATTTGATTTCAATATCGGTTTAAAAAGTGAATCAAATTTTGTGTCCTGTCATTCTTCAATTGGATATTTAATCTTAGTCTAGGAATGTGTCTGCACTGGGTCAACTGAAAGTGTCACAGTGCTTTCAGATCTGGGAACAATGAGCTTGACTGCAACCGTAAAACTAAACAGACTTGTGCCCACAAGGAGGCAGAGTAAGTCCTCATCAAGCTGACAGCCATGACAATATTGCCAAAACTGTGGTCGCCTGACAAATAAGTCAATATTTTCTTCTTTTCGCTCTGTTTCAGTCACCACCAACCCCAATATATGGGCAATTGGCTTGCTAGCTGCACTCTATCATGTAATTGCTACTTTTGCTGTTTGGTGCTGGCAGTGTTTATAGTATGTACAGAGTGCGGTTGTATGACTTTTTTTTGTCAGCTGCTTGTAAAGCAGGCGAAGAAGCTCTGCACTATATATATATATATATTTATATTGACAATGACTGAACTTTAACTTCCCATTCTGCTTCTAGAGACTCTAGAAACCACAAAGAGCCCTGCATTCTGGGAGCGCAACTCTCTAGTGGGGTATTAGGGTACTTTGAGCTCTTTAAGATGTGATGGTGGCTGACCATTAAGGGCTTTATAGGTGAGGAGAAGGATTTTAAATTAAATTCTGGATTGTACAGGTAGCCAGTGTAGAGACGCTACTGGAGAAATATGATCTCTTCTCCTGGTTCTTGTCAGTAAACGTGCCGCAGCATTTTGGATCAGCTGGAGAGTCTTAAGGGACTTATTGGAGCAGGGAGTTACAATAGTCCAGCCTAGAGGTAACAAATGCACGGACTAGTTTCTTGGCATCTTTTTGAGACAGGACGTGCCTGATTTTTGGAATGTTACATAGGTGAAAAAAGGCAGTCCTTGAAGTTTGTTTTATATGGGAGTTAAAGGACATAATCAAAAGAAACTCCAAAGATTCCTTATGGTGGCGCTGTCAATATCAACGTCCACATGAATATTACAATCACCTGCAATA